>BOPP01000160.1:173682-213532 GCA_017312745.1 Gryllus bimaculatus | reverse complement strand
TCGGACGCCGTGTTGGGACTGGGTCACAGCGCGCCGTAATCCGTTCTGATCACAGCGTTAAGCTTAAGAGATTTGAAAATGACGCCGGCGTCTAAGTGAATCTTTCTTAGTTTATTGATTTATTTCGTTGACATATTTTCCTTGTGTGTTAAATTGTTTTCATTTCATTTGGTCACTTGACTAATTGAATGCTGTGTTCTTTTGTTGCAGGTAAGCATCCTAACAAGATATGTTGGCCACTGTTTTAATGGTAATGTACAAATATGAAATCACGATTTGAGAGACATTCATTCAACAACTTTTAAAATGATTGTTCCAAGACATGTCTTGAATATTTATTTTAGATAGCGTATCCTTCTATCATAAGGACCTTGCGCCATTTCCCTTGTGAGACACGGCGACAATATAGCCAGAACGCGTTCTTCGCGTTGCTGTGCAGAATGATGAAGTGAATGTGAGGTTCTGGTCGTTTGTCTCGAATACTGCTGGAGAGCAGTGGTTCATACTTCTGTTTTCAGAATTCACGACAAAAGAAATCCTGGATAAAGCATTTTTTTTACACTTCGCTCTTTTATCTTTCTAGATTACTCGTACAATGCTCGGCTAATTTATTTTTGTTCGTTTTACGTAAGACGTCGCGAATAAAATCGCAGTTTTCCTGTTGTACTACAATGGATAACAATGTTTTCAAATATTTGAATGTTAGCCTTTTAACCATATTTTTCTCTTTATCTCCGTGACTATCACGTTGGAAAGGTTAACAAACAAAGATATCTTGGGAATTGGGACGAGGACACAAAACGTCGGTGCGGATGTTTCGACCTATTGTCCAAAGGACGAAACGCTTTGAGTATTCACATAACTATTAACGCAACTTTGAAAATGTTTGGTCATGAATACCTGACTCTGATTACTGAACCATGAATAAATCGTGAAACTAAATAAAAGATACTAGTGAAATCTTTGCGAACCTTTCGCATTTTCAAGATTATTGCTTCATGCTCGAACCCAACTTTAAACGTTTGTAACAACCCTTGCTAAGTTGTGGGACTACCATCCAGAAATGTAAAAGAAAGGGCTCGTCACCAAATTTTATTTTGTGTTCAATCTATTTGATCCCCCTTCTTGGGAGAGGGGGGATTTGTCTATCTAGCAGTTTCACACTCAAGAGTTTTTGTGTGGATGGGTTTTTGTGAATCGCGGAATATCGACATATTCCCTTAGCGTTTAATGTAAGTGTGAAGAAAGGTGAAGGATTTTTAAGGGTGAAAAAATCCTTCGTACGCCTTCCTTCGGAGGGGAAGTAAAGCCGGCTGTCCCATGTTAGTAGATTTACTTGCATGTAAAAGATCCTCAAGCCTAAATGACACCTCTGAGCTAAATTCAAAAATCGCCTGTTTCTCGCCCAAGAAATACCTCCTTTCTCCGCTAGTTAGTGAAAGGAGCATAGCGAAATTTGCGTGGTCAGACGGAAGAGCGGGCCTGATGGCCCGAGTCTCGCCACGTAAAATAAGGCATTAATTCAAATTCAATTCAAGAAATCGGCGCTAGTGGATCCTGATTGTCTGAAAACCCACTTAAATTTTCCTACACAATGCAACTTGATTCATTTCGTTTGCGCTTCAAGACTTGGAAGTTTATTAGACATCTAAGCTGAAAGTTCGTTCCGACGATGAGGAGCGGGGCGTGGCGGAGCTCCGCTAAGAGCAGCGGAGGGAGAATGGAAAAAAAATCTTTCATTTTGTACTACATAAAGCTTCCTTTTCGTATTTTCTGAACTATTTTCGTTATTCTAATATTATTATTTACGTCATACTTAATGGAAAACACCCAAATATTATTAGTTTTTAAAATTTCGATCCTCTAATATTTCAATCTACACGAGACATTCGGAAAGTAATAATCAAGAAGTAAAACAGTACGGAGTGGAGTCGGGCGTAGCCTTTTCGGGGAGTTTGATGAACGGCTTAAGAAACGTTGACGGCGCGATGCTGTCGGTGTACGCCGTCGTGGGGGGGGGCGTCGGAGGAGGGAGTCGTCGCCCGGAGCGCGCGCGCGCCTCCCTTGCGCGGCGCCGCCCCGCGGCCTACTTGCCTGGCAATTGGCGCGGCCGGCGCTGGGGCGAGACGCGCCCAATTTTGGAGGCGTTGCTCTTGGAAGCGCGCGCCGCTCGCAGCGGGCGACGCGCCGTCAGTGCAGCTTCGTTGTAGCGGCGTCGATGACTGCGACACGATGGGCGTGAGGTTTCCGTCCCAGGTAAGGAAGGCCCTGTTTTGGACACGTTGGGAGAAAGTATTTAAAGTATTTTTAGTGTAAGTAAATCGAGGATTCTCTGCGTTGTTGTTTCTCGTGGTTTTATGTCGTTTCTGCTTTCAAGTGTCCCGAAAGTGTTTTGAATTCACGTCCTACAAATATCCTTTATGTTTTAATGTAACAGTTAGTAGACGTAAGTACTATTGAAATGCGCGGTGAAGCGTGGGGCTGACACATTTTCGCGATCCCTATTATTTTGTCTCCGTTTCCCAATTTGCGTAGTTTGTGGTTCTCAGGAGATGGAAAATATTCGAAGTAAAAATAATTCATTGTAGGTGTTTGTGCCTTTCCGTAGTGTCTCGTTTTAATTTTTTGAAAGAGTTAAAATGCGCTAAAAAGTTTTAAATGGTAAGACTCATCGTGGGGGGTTTGAAGGGTATTTTATTTGCTGTGAATTCTTCAGCGAAAATGTGTTTTGTTACTGGAAATCTAATTAAAAGTCGTGTTCAAAGTGGTTCCTTCAACTTGACGTTAAATGGTGTACCGCTCTCCAATTTCTTTCCTTCCGCCGTGCACGTTGTCCTCGTTCTCGTGGGGAGCGATGCACTTATGTGTCTCATTGAAGCGCGTAATGCATTCTTCGGTCTCCGTGCATACGTGAGTGGCGGGGCGCCCTAACGACCCGTGCTTCCCGTGCTTCCCGCCTCTGCTGCGAGAGACAATGTAATCCGGCTGGCGCGGCTGCGACGGAGAAATCTGCTTAATGCGGCATTTCATGAATGTAAAGCATTTCCCTGTTATGTGTTCCTCGCCGCGGGATGTGAGGAAGGGAGGAGAGATGCACTCATCATGATGGAACTTGAAATGAACTTGTGAAGCGTTTAATTGATATTATAAAAATCTAGAAGAATTTTTTATGACCTCTTATTCCAATAAGTTCTTCTCGAACATTCGTCAAATATTGTTCATTAATTTCTGACATAAAGAAAGCATTCAATCCTGGTTCTTTCTAAGTAGTATTTTTTTAAACATTTTTCCAAACAAAATCTAGAAAAATTAATATTCTCATAATTTAATCTCGATTTGTTCAAAGATATTCAGAAAAAATATTTTGTTGTATTCTCGTATCGACGACCCATTATGTTTTTCTGGCTAAAATGTAATGAATAGTTATTGTAATGATTTGCACTAGAATTTGTGTGTTAGAGCTGTTGTCTGTAACGGCTTCGGAGGGTGGACAGTCATGTAGCCGTGCCTCTTTGGAACTATTGATAATTAAATAATAAAAATTCATAATTAATTATTTAAAGAATAATAATTTAAACGTAGGCACATGATTAAGAATATAAAAATGTTTTATGTTCAATTATTTTATAACTTAAGTATTCAAATTCACTTCTGAAAATCATATTTCTCACCGTACGCAAATGTTTTGAATTTTTTAATATATCTATTTTATTAATCTTTTCTTATATATTAACGATTATAACTATTTTCGTTTATTAATTACTGAATTGACATTTAATTTATAACAATTAATTTCTGAATAAACGTTTTGATTTTGAAATGATAACGTCAAATTTTTACGTACGTTTTTTAGGAGGTTACTATTACAAACGCACCTCTCCGGACAGATGCGAGAGTCTGTGGCCATAAACAGAATCACAAAAATCTGTTCTGAGGACTATCCGCTACAGTCCAGGTAGCGTCGCTATTTCATCCACACAAAATCTATCTCCTTCCAAACTATTAGGCGAGTATGTATGGGACGGGAAAGTTTAGTCCATTATCAGACAACACCTGAGCTAAGAATTCCTGACATTGTAAAAACAGACGTGCAACTCTGGGAGTTGATGCGCGCATTTTCGATGCGCTTCAACATGACACTCAAACACGGCCGGGTGAAAGTTGTCACTTGTCTCCAACTTGTATGGACCCTTTCGAGACGGTAATGGATGGTCTAGGAAGTTTCTGCCGGCGGGATACAAAGGATAGTTATTTACGTAACTAATACACGACGAGGATCTTCGAAGTTTTAATGAAAATTATTTTAAATCAGTGTGCCAAAAAACGCTTTCCTACGAGTTGCGTACTTTGTTTTTCAATACACGTCCGTGGAAGCATACTTCCCTTCACCGTTTATTAATGCGAAAGTGTTACTCTGCGGCACACGTGCCGTAAAATAGACTTTGTCATGGTCTTATAAAACAAATGAGTATTGCGAAATCAACTCAGAGGCAACAGAGGCAACATAAATGAACATGACTTCCGCCTCGCATATTGAAAACCATCCCAAGAATATGTACTTGAAAGCCTCCATGAACTCGTACTAAAAAATATGTACGCAACTCGTACGAAACTGCCTTTGGCGTACTCATTTTAAAAAGATTTTTTTTTTACGTCCAACACATACTTACTATGCTATGTAGTTATGAAAATAAATAGGAATTCATAAAAACTTAAAATTATGTGGGTACTGTCTGTGTAATAATCAATAAGCGTGTTGTATTTGATTCGCAGAACGTGTCCCCAAACTGCTACATTGCCTTAAGTGCAACTTTGTAGTCAATAAATAGTACTTGGATACTTTTACATGGCAATATAGTTAAACCATATTAATTTTCCACAATTCCTGATCTTTTTTCTTGTTCAGATAGAAACTATTTGCAAATCTTAACCTGAATAATTATTTGAAAGTAAGGAAAACTTATTGAGAACAGAAACATTTATTCTCGAGTGCAACAATCTTGTAAATTTCGCTCCTCACCCTTTGAGGACATTTTTTTTGTATTATTGAATTATATTTGGTATATGACTTGACAGTATAGTCATTTATCTACAGAAATTAAAAGTAGTATATAAACGACCACCGATAAGGCATTGAAACACATTTCCACCAGAACGCTTTTCCCCTTTGGCGATTTGCAGTTTGCCAAATTTCTGTAAACATATTCTGCAAACCTTTATTCAATATATATATATATATATGTATATATAATATATGTTATAATTTTTTAAATTCATTTCGATTTCGAAATCCCATTGTCATGTTCAGTGTTGGGAATTCGCCCCGCTGAATTCCAAATTGAATACTGGAGCCCTCGGGACACGTGGTTTGTTGTGAAAGCACCTAGAATTTCGATAATGCACAGCAGATGCGAGCGGAATAAATTTATGGTTTCGCCTCATGAATTCCAAGGCTGCTTACTATTCATATTGCGACCTCAGCTTTTTAACGAAGACTCGTTGCCGTGGCCTTCCGTCTGGCTGCCGAAGTGCCTTATAAGCAGATTGTTTCTATGAACTTAACGATGGAAAGCACGTCACAGGGTTTCGGCGGAACTTATTACGCTTGAAATGCGTCGAAAAATAAAGCAAAATGGTTTTCAAAAATGCAACAAAAGGTGCAGCTGCATCGCAGCTGCAGTGCAGTGCGATAGGGACAAGAATACTTTCACTTTGCGTTTGGCCATGTGCAGAGAACGAGAGACGCCAATGATTGGCACACATGCGGGGGGGGGGGGCGGAGGTTGGAGAGAGACGAGAAGAAGGTAGATTTTTATTTTGAGTGTAGACATATGTAATTCATCAAGATTCCCAAGAATAGCAATGCCAAATATGCCTTGATCGGGGTAAATTATGCTCTACTTTCTAATTTTGTAAAACCACGAATGTCTGCTGAATGATGTATGAATGTACAATGAATTACCAGCAATTGCAAACGTTACACGTTTCTGTGCCCTATCTTTTGGGTTAAAACTATTCACGATATTTAATCATTTCAAGGACAGAGTTTCGAAACCTACTAAGATAAGAAATCAAAATGGAAGGTTTTGGAGGAATATAGTAGTCTTAGAGTATTTTTCTTGCTGCCAAACACGGCGACGTTTTCTATTTTCATGGCCGCTAATTTCAAGCACATCTATCGGCGTGGACGGCATAGATCTCCATTCCGAGTCTGAGGTAAGGTTTCGTGCAAAAAATGAGCTGTGACAAACTCACGTTCTTTTCGAAACGTTTACTATTAAAATTAGTGTCTCTTACGGCTCATGTTACATGTGTATGGAGCGCGTAACGTCTTGAATACGAGATGACTTGTGTGGTGTTGGGGAAAGCAAACAGTGGAAGCGCAAGGTGCGCGGGGCGCCGTGGGGCCAGGCGGGAGCTGTGCTTCGTTGGGCATTCTTGGTGCGTGCGCGGCGACGCAGGGCGGCGCTTCTCGCCTAGCCGCCAGTTGGTCACCACATGGGCCCCCCGAGACCTCACTGCCCCCACGGCCTCCTTGACTCCGTCCCCCCACGGCCTCCTCTGCTTCCAAGTCCTCAGCCCCCTCTTTCCACACCACCTCATCATCCTGCACTGTCTCCTCGACTTCTCTTCCCCCCCCCTCAATCCCATTGGCCCCCACCACTATCTTCTGACCCTAGCGCTTCATGAGCCTCCTCTGCCCCAGAGCTCCCTCGACCCCCATGACCTTCTAAACTCCCTAAGCCCTCATGGCTTTCGGCCCCCACACCTCCTCCTCTACCCCCCACGGCTCCCCCCTCGTATCCACTCGTTCCCCTCAAAAGCCCTTTCGTCGTCTTCTTGCTGTCTTGGCGTCCCCAATACCGCTTCTGTTCCTCCGGCGCTCGCCGCGTTCCGTGCCCTTCTCGGCCCCACTCCTTCACGCCCCCCTCCCCCCGTAACGTTGCAGACGTGTGAAAATATTATAGTATTGTAAATATTGTTTCAATATAATAGCTTTAGTAAGATGTTTTTCGCCTTTATTTGTGTCATTCTGTCAAGTTCTATGGATATAGTAAACCTCATACTAATAAATTGATATGGAGCCAAAATGTTTTAGAGTAAGGTGCGTTGCAACAGACATTGTTTGTCAAATCCATGAAATGCATTCCGACTAAACCTATGTGCTTTTTTCGGTAAACCAAAAAAGTAAAGAAAATAAAGTGAAATTGTGTCGATATTGTTGTAAACGTAATTATTTTGGAGGTGTTTCAAGTTTCATGGGCTCGCGAAAAGTGGCATCCCGCGGCCCGATGGCGCCCGGTGCCTCCGCACTATCTTAAGGCCAGGAGACCCTCTCCCCCCTTCCGCGCAACTCGTGGGACGAAGTAGATTTATTAAGTGGAATTCGGACGACTGGTTTGCTGCGCTCCACTCATTCGTAATAATACTTATTTGTAGATACTATTATGTCGTAGATTTAACCTACATATTCATTTACAAAATTTTAATCATTAAAGAAGCAGGTTTTATACACAGTTTCAAAAATAATTTTGTTGCAATTATACTTCTTTGAGTGTTATGGAATACTAGATAATTAGTTTTTCGAATAGAAGAGTTGACGAACCCAAACGGTTATTATCTCTGTGAATTTTAATTTCATTGTAATTGACATTGTCTCATCCTTGACGTGACGCACGCGACCAACCATCAGATATCTCGTAGTTCGCTTCCCTGGGCAATTATCGATTAATGTTTATAAGGCATATATGGTGATTTAATTCACTCTCCACACTACAGCCGTATAGAACAACGTATTTAACCAATTTTACAGTCCGCCGCCGTTGAGAACCTTCGAAACAAATGGATTGAATCAAAATGTAGCGTATGAGTGCCCCTATTAAAAAAAGGGTATTTCTGTTTCTTATAAACTTGCACATAAGAACGGTGATAGGCCTACGTAAAATATTGAAGTCACACGACCAATATCACAAATAACGGTTATTACCCGGCTATCACTTGGGTTTACGTACTTCAACGACTCGTTATTTGCTCTATCGACGTAATAACGTTAATAGCTGTAGCCAGAGAGTATATATCAGAGACGGCAGACAATGTTAAACGGAAAGCCCTTATTTTTCGGTGAGGGGAGAAATTCGAATCTCCCACCCAACAGAAACAACGAATGAGAAAGAGGCAGCATATTTGATCCCCGCCAGCCAATAAGAGTCAAGGCAAGTAAACCAATTGAAAGGAGGACGGACGTGAACCGCGGGCTATTTGAAATTAGCATTTAGTAATTTTCAATATGCACGTACCTGGGTTAAGTATAAATAAAATTATTTTGACATTAAAAATAATGGCCAAGGTAAATGTAGCAGTCATATTCTTAAAAGGATATTACATTGTGAGGAGTGAAAGTAATTTGTAATGAATAGGAGTGAAAATTAAAAAAAGGTATTTTACATAAATAATGAGTAAAAAGTGACATGTACAAAAAAATAACAAATGTGCATGAAAAAATCTGTTATGTGAAACAAAGGAAGCAAATCGTGGTCAATTCATCATTTGTGATACTACATTATACAATACTCACTGCTGCTAAACAAAACAAAATAATAATAATTTGTCACAAATTTAAACATTACGCCCATCGGGCATGACAAGTTCAGCTATAAATTTAATATATCACATATAAGCATACAATACACATGAGAGATATTTCCTAAAATTGAATATAAGACATAAATTAAATTCTTGTATTCAATACAATATCATGGAGAAGGTAATTAATTCATACATGGTCAGTGTAAAGAAGATTAATTTAAATATCAATAATGATAATAAAAAACAGAATTCTTTATAGATTCGTGCCTAGGCTGGTCAGTCCTTTTTTATATCCAACAACCAGTTTAAGGGTTTGAAAAGGTGCAACAGGAAATGCAAAATTTATTAGTACTAGTTTATATTGGATGTAGATACGTGTTTATATAAATAAATATAAAAATATAAAAACATACTTAAAATTATACGATCCTAAACAAATCTCAAAAATAGTCATGTTGGCCATTTGTGGAAAATGTTTTTTAGAAAGTAATATAAATCCCAGTAACAATGCCCAACTGTTATCCAATGAAGCTATATATACTAGTACACAAGGCAAACATGTAAGAAAAATAGTAATAATTATAAATTTACATGCCATAACAGAAACAGTTATCCTGCAAAAATTCTTTTAACTATATAAAGACACAAAAACATCTTCAATTTTGTACTATCTCTTGTTATAGGAAAGTGAAGCTCCAAAGTTGATTCAAGTAATGTTTCTATTTTCTTTACATTGCATGACAAATTTCTTCCTATTCTTATTGATTAATAGAAATATTGGAGTCCTGCAAGTTTTGGACGTATTCAATTTAGGTTGATAATGGCACAAGGAAAAAATCCACCAACAGGGAATGAGTTAGAAGGAGGTTATGTCATACATAAGATACATCTGTGCTATATCATGCATAATTCCTGTGGTTAGAAATATTCGTTTTATAATGAAAAGCGTTTATGAAAGTAAACTAACCTGAACTTTTCAAAATTCTGTATTTATGGCTGTCTGTTTTATATCATTTACATCCCATTACTTAACTAATACATCAATTCTCATCTCCATTTAATATGACTATATAAATTATTAAAATATTGTTTTTAGGGATGACATTGGAGTAATGTAAATCACTCATGAAAACTAACTACTACTATTATAGTTGGTCACTTCAAATCAAATTTATTGGCACAGCAATTACCAAGAGATTACCAAAATTGACGGTAATTATATTTCATGTCATCAAGTGGTTTTCTTCCTCAATATGCACATAGAGCTACGCAACACATTTTCTTAGAAACTTAGCCATTGGAAGAGGTTGAGCAGCAATAATCCTCCCACAGTTTTCTGGTCTCTCTTCTCAGCCGGAAAGGAGAAAAATCTGGTAACAACCAAACGAGGAGGTGTTATTGACTTAAAAGGGAATCAATGCAATTCACTAAAAATGTGAAAAAATGATTTTGTAACTTACCAGGAATGCGAGGACATTGGACGACACTGTTTGCACTGTGAAATTGCAGAGAAGGTGGGCTGCCCTGCAAATCAAAGAGAACATGGGCTCTTTTGATCTGAATACAAATTGTAATTGGAAAAATGTCTTATTCTTTTAATTTAGAGGCTAAAAACATAACTTTACGGCCTGTCTGGTGGTATGCCTTCTAAAAATGTTCAGAGGTGCTTCTTGAATTGGAATTAATGACTTATTTTACGTGCTTCTCTTGGCAATTCACGACAGCACATCATTGAATATGATAGGGCTACTTGCATCCACCCTGCTCTCCTGCTGCCAGTCAACATTCTAAGCATGAAATTGTTCCATGCACACATACATTCTGTGTATCAAGTGTTTGCAATGGAAACAGCCAATGTTGGGTCTCCAATTGCCATCACCAATTCAATCCACCTATTATTATATAATAATGCTTGTATTACATAAATTACTAAAATAATACGAAACAAAATAGTATTAGATTTAAGGTTGTTGGTATAAAAATGACTATAAATAATAATTGTTTGTTAACAATTTGTTAAAACCTAGTTAGGTTATGTTAGGCAAAATTTAGACGTTTTTTATAAAAATAGCCACAGATTTATTTTTTAAATATAATAACAAATACCATTATTCGAATAATGTTAAACCATTCGGGGTAAGAATTATGCCAATATTTCATTTCACTTAACCGTTTCAGCGTTTCAACTTGGAAAAGCAAACTAACCTTGTTCTTTTCCGCATCTTCCCCTTTTGTTTTTGTGGCAATTGGGAACCCAACAACGCCTGTATTCGGCATTCCTTACTAAAATTGCCAAACAACCAAAAAAAAAATCAATCACTTCGGCAAACGTGCA
This sequence comes from Gryllus bimaculatus, assembly GCA_017312745.1. Classification (NCBI taxonomy): domain Eukaryota; kingdom Metazoa; phylum Arthropoda; class Insecta; order Orthoptera; family Gryllidae; genus Gryllus; species Gryllus bimaculatus. The sequence continues at coordinate 202,611 of BOPP01000160.1, read as the reverse complement.
GAGAATGCGAACAACAAGAGAAACCGTCGGTATACTGTCGTCCTTTTAGCGAACAAATCACAAAATCAAACGTTTCTGCTTTTAAAATTAGTTCTCAAAAGGCCCCCTGCACAAGCGCCACTTTTCCAGGTGGCAAATAATGGCGGACTTACCTCCTCTCACCGTCTCCCCCCACCGCTCTCTTTCCCTCCCACCACTACTTTCAAATAAGGACGTTTTACCAGCTATTAAGTAACACCCCCCTGGCTGTAGCAGTAACCGAAACATTTCATGACTCTTGAGTTTGAGTGCTCAGCGAATTTATTAGGTTATTATGGCCTGAGTCTCCGGCGATTGTGAATGAACGCCAAACACCGTCATACTCGAATGTCAACTTCCTTCCTTCACGCATTCTCCGGTTGACGCCTGCATTGTCGGAACTTTTGCATTCTTTGTGCTTGTGCAATTCTATTCTCGTCCATAATAAGTGGCCTTGTCGTGCTTTGAAATTCGTGTGGGAGGGTCGGGATTAGAGAATACGAGGTGATCCCTACACTGCGGGACATCCGCGCAGAGCCGCTTGTGAAACCACGCGCCGCCTGTGCGAGGCGAACGCGCACGGCCCAGGGGGCGCTGACGCAAGGAGCGAATGCAAATGCTAGGCACGCTGGCGCCAACTCGCTCCAGTTCACTCCGAACGTCTCGACAACAAGTATATTGAGAAAAAAAATATTAATAAATAATCTAATTATTTATGACATTATTGAATTAACCAGAGGAAATGTGTGTCATACCGAAACGTTTCCCCTCTCTTAGTAATCCCAATGTTTCCGTAAATACGAGTAAAGCACAGCTGCCAACGCTTTGTGTTTATTACTGAAGATAGTCGAAACAACTAAATAGTTTACTCATTTATCCGTTCTCAAAGTTTACGCAAAAATAACGTCAGTCATCTTTCCTATGGGAAAGGCTGTGTATGCTTCAATGAAATACTTCAGAGAAAAACTCAACATATGCCAATGCAAGTCATTACATAAGCACGGTTTGAAGTTACACTCATATCTTTAATATACTTGTATAAATGCGAATGCAAAGTAAAACAAATTCGAAACATTAAAACCAGACTCTCAATTTGATGTTTTATTTTAATTTTTCAAGCAGAAATAGCAGCAGATGAATAAAAAATGTAACCAATACGAAATCAACCTGACGTTGATTTAAAACATACGGTACAGAATGGAGCGTTGACACGGTTAAAAAATTCCCGAAGCTAGAAGGCTCCTTTTCGCGGCGCCGCAGCTCGCGGCGATCGATGCGCCCTCTCTCCCGGCTCTCCTGGCCCTCCCGGGGGCGTTTGCCTTGCGGCGTACCTGCGAGCGGGCCATCCTCCAGCTCTCAAGAGGCGCGGCCATCGATTTGATGTCATCGCCAGGGAAGGACGCCAGCGCCAGCGCCACCCAGCCGCTCCGCCCCGCCCCCTCCCCTCGCGGCAACTCGCCACTTCACACTACGACTTCTTACGTTAGAAGCTCCTCTGCTCTTCAGAATGGATAAAGAAGCTCAAGGCGTGGCGTTACACAGGGAATGTACATAACTACTGAACAGTCTAACGAATTTACTCCCAACCCGCCTCCATACAACTGACATGGTATTGTAAGGCTTGAAATAACAGTCGTTTATTACTTTTCCTCCCTGTTTTGTGGTATAGGAGGAAGTAAATTTTAATAAAAGGAACACTCATTTGCCGTCATTTCTTCATTATTTCATTGCGTGATCTGATAGCTTTCGACATTTCCTCTTCGAGACAATATGTCAGTGTAAGGTGGTTGTTAGAGAATCTAATAAAGCAAATTTTCTGAAGTTTTTAAATAAAAAGATTTTGAGTACGTAAACGCAAAATCTGTCAATGGACTGGCATGTGTACTTTCACAAAAAATCAGTTTATAATTATGTGATGCATGATGTTTAACATAAGGTTGATTGCAGGATTTATTTGCCATAGTTGCTCACAGCACTCAAGTACAGTCTTTGATAAATATAAAACATTTCCATTACATTTCCAGAAAGTTGTTGAACACGGGATTTACAGTGAATAGTTATTGTATTGTTCCAATCTGTATAAACCTCCCTTATTTCATTAGTATTACTACTAAATACTGAACGACATGAAACAGTATTGTTCTTTTCTTTTCTGAATATGCAGAACTTTTCTAACCTTTCCACAGCCACAGACCACACCTGTCTGATTTTTGGCGTGCATTCTTACATCTTGAAATTTCAACATACGCGAAAGTCTCAACTATATTGATTCTTGTGGCTTCAATGTTTTTGCATAAATTCATTCAACTGTAGATCTTTAAAAATGATGTCATGTACTTTTTAAATATCTGAATAATATTGTTGAGCAATGACACAAGGCCGCCACAGAAGTGCACGATAGTGCGCGATTTCTTGGACTACAAAAGAATAATGTGCTGGTTCTATTCCTCCCCTCGCCCCTCTGATGACAGGAATGTCTTGTAGTGTTCAGACTTGAGTTTTTGGATTAGGTAAATTTTATTGCAAGCGGTAATTTAAAAGTTCAGTAAGGCTGGTGCAGAAACTGAAAGTGACGGACGTGTTTCGGCGCAACCCAAAAAGCCCATTTCGGAGACCTAGAACTACATTACTAAATTGTAATGCGGGCAGAAATTGAAAGAAAACTAAGTATCTTCCGGTCATGTGAGAGGTGTCTATGGTTTCGTTAGATAACTACAAACTCGGGAAAAAATAATTAAAAAAACGCACTAAAAGAAAACAATGAATCAGTTTCGATTTTGAGTGAACATTGTAAATATTTGATTGCATTACTCCACCGGGTGAATTCTTGTTCATTCAAAGCGATACTGCTTACCACACCGCAGTCATCACGCGGAAGCAGGGCTCAGGCCTCCCGCCATTAAATATTTGCTATTCGCCTGTTGTGTTATGCAACTGCGTCTTATATAATATCTATGATATATAGAGAGAGATGCATATTCCTAAATATTATGTTGCACTACTTGTGATTTGGTTAAAATATTTAATTTACTGCATTACAAGGGTGCTTTATTTGTTATTCGTGGGCAGTTGCGGCTACGTTTTGGGAAAGCATTTTTTTGTGGCTGCGTTCAGCGGCAATTTTTGTGCTGCAGGGCGCTAGAACTGTACTAAACTTTTGTGAAGCGCAGCCTGTAAGAAAGACGGCGTGTTTTCGGACGGGTTTGGCGGACTCGAGGCCAGAGGCGGTTTGCATGAGAAGCCTCCCAATTAATCCCTGCCCGCTTCGCTGCGGTGGGCTCGACCAAGGCGACGAGCGTGCGCTCCGCGGAACGAGGATGTGCCGCCGCCGACTCGCCGTCCTTCCGTCCAGGCGGCGCGGTGCGGCGTAACCGTGCGTCTGTCGTCGCAGTAATGTATCTTCTCGTGCTGTCGGGAAGAATTTTCGGAATTCTTCGATACAATAGGCAAAATCGATAAGTCTAATTCTGTTGTAACTGTGAAAGGATTTTAATGTTGTTTCTAATATTTTCGTTTGTTAATTAATTGATTTATCAGCTTCGTTTTGAAGATTCTTATTCCATGTTGCATGTTACTACAACTAATATCCTCAATAAAGGAAAATTGCCCTTGTAATAGCGAATAGAAAAATTCACTAGTGGATTTCTGATATGTTTTGTACATTTTTTTTCTTCTTCTCCTCCTTCTTTTTTTGTGAATTGATTACTTGGGACTACACGGAATCAACCCTTTTGGGCCTTCTTGTTAGCCTAGTAATCTCTCATACGCAACAAATTGGTCTGCTTTCGTTGTCCATACCATATGTTCCCTTTCACTTTCTTTTCCCCTCGAAACTATACGATTTTGTAATTTTTCTAATTGTATCTTGTAAATTTAAAGATTCCAATTCACGGAAGGTCCTTTTCCGTTTGTACGAATTCCGTCTAGTGGATTTACTTTTCAAGAATATATGGATCGGTTTTTTAAACTTGCTAGCAATCATTCTTTCTAAGTAATTCTTCCTATAAATTGGATTCTTTGCATTCCCACCGAATCTGTTTTTTAGAGATTTCCTCGTTTGGTTGGGGTAATTTATATCATTGTTGATTGTAGGGCCAATGATTTTTCTCATAATTTTGCATACTTTAACTTCTAACATTTTGTACATTTTATGTTTTAAGCAATTTGTAATTTCTTATAGTGAGAAACATTTCATTTTTCTATGCAAAATATTTAATTTTTCGGCACACGTCCCGTTCCTGCTTTTCGCTTTCTACATTACTATGACCACACTTTCATCCCTTTAGAAGGGTTAGGGTTTAGTGGTTAGGCGGAAGAGCAGGCCCTATGACCTGAGCCTCGCCATTAATGAAGACATTATTATTATTATTATTATTATTATTATTATTATTATTATTATTATTATTATTATTATTATTATTATTATAACGTTTTCCCCCAGAACGAATAAAAAAAATTAAGCATTATTACTTCTATCATAACATTACCACAACTGATCTAACTCAGTGACAGAAACACCTTTAAACGTTTTCGGTTTAATACCTAGTTCAATTTCTTTTTAAATTGTACATTTTTATTTGTAAAAATAATAAGAATATGTTTTATGTAAACTTGCGTCACCTTCCGCCTCTTATTGCGATCTATCAGGGAATTTCCCGAAGATGGCGGAGTTGCGAATAGTATATTGTAATTTGGAAAATGCAGGTTGGCTAAGGAACTTATTTGACCGGAAAACACAGTAAACTTTCTAAAGTGTAACAGGGAACTTGGAGCTAGTCTTAGCGAGGAGAGCGGCATTCGGGGAACCGTTTCAGGGAGAGGAACCAGCGGTGTCACCCTGCAATTGACGAGAACCGTTAGCGAGATACCTGTTGCCGCTGCATGGCATGGCACGGCACCGTCTTCGACCGCACCCTTCGCGCGCCGGCCCGCCCGCCCGGCGCCGCGTCGCGCCGCGCCGCTCCATTGTCTCCGCGCAGGTGGCCCAGCGCCCTCCCTCGTGCCGCCTCTTCGGCCGCAGGGAACAGTTTTCATGTGCTGCGTAGCCCACGGTGCTCCTCAGACCTGCTCTGGAACCAATTGTTGGCTACATCGACTTTTATTTTCTACCGCAAGCAGTTATTTTCCTTTTTATGTATTGTTTAATCCTTTCTGGCGCTTCACAAAAATCGAAAAGATAGTATGTCAAAATGTTGGCGTTTTTTTAGAGCAACCCCTCTCAACCAGCTTTCGTATGGATTAATGCTGCTGGGCTATATTTCATGGGACACAATTTTAGAATCTGTAGTGGCTCATTTACTTTCTCGTCATCAACATACATGCGTAGTGCACATAGATTTATGTAAAGTAATTTTCTCAGGAATTGCTAATTTTCTTTCTTTAAGCTCTTCTAAGAATAGAATGACACTTATGAAGGTGTCATAGGTCCGATTTTCACTGATAACTATAAAATTTCGAAAATTACAGGAGTGTGAGTTTTTTCGGCGTCTTCCTAAAATTAAAATATTGAAGAGAGTTATTTTTTCGAATGAAATTTGTTAAACAAAATTAGTTCTTTAGTTAATGCCACTTTTAAAAAATACAGTCGTTTTCCCGCAATTTTGAATCAAATATGGGTAATATTTGAAAAATGTATGTATTAAAAATATTATTTTCTATAGTCAGGGAAAATCCCCTGACTATAAATTTCCATTTAACTTATGATACTGCGATCTGCTTATCAAGAAATGATCAGTTCAATCTGTAAGGAGCTTAAGCCTCTTAGTTAACAGTTATCTTTCTTTGATGCACAATGGAACAGTTTGCAGTTCTTTGATGTACGAACTGAAGCACGAACACAAAACAGTTTAGAAATCAGGACTAAGCATTTCTCAATCATTTACAGACAAAATAAAAATAAATAAAAAATACTGAAGATCCTTAAAGTAACGCTTTTCCAAAGAAAATTATTGCAGTTAATTCACGAAACATAAATAGCGTTTTAAGTGTTAGTCTATTTGAAGTTCTTACACAAGCTCGTATAGAATATAACCTTGCGGGAAATTTGTGCTTGGTAAGAACCTGGGACTTAAACAATAAGTTGAGCTAAGAGCTTTTATCCCTTAAGTAAAGGTTTTTGGTTATCAGCTATCTAGCGCCACAGGTATATTCCTTCATTAAATCATCGTACAGTTCTAAAATTGTTTTGGTGTTAATGTTCTATGTCTCTCACCTGCGAAGCATCTCTTGTGGCGTGGAGCTGCGAAGTGTCGGTCTGTTGTCTTTTTGTGTTGTGCGAGCGAGGGGCCTAATAGGAATGCCAGCGTGCTGCCGAATTGCGGCGCTGTGTGTTGTGAGGAGGCGTGGGCCAGCGATGGCGACGGCGGCGTCCTTGCTCCCGTGGCTTGCTCGGCCTGGCCTGGCCTCGGCGCGCCTCGATATGGGGCGCGCTGGCCGGCGCTCCCGCCTCCTCGCGGCACCTCGCGCGCATTCCTCGCTCCTCCTCCGCGGACGCCCATCGCTCGCCGGCCCCGCCCCGCACGGACCCCGCCCCGGTCCCGCACCACATCACACGCCCCGCCCGCACGCAACGCCCCCTCCCTCTCCCCCATCGCAAACCGACCGCCCCGCCCCGCCCCGCACTAACCCGCCCAACCACATCCGCCCCGCACGTCCAATGCTCCGGCCTCACCCGCCCGGCTCCGCAACCGGGGCACACCCCGCCACCACATCCGCCCGCGCCTCCATGCTCACGCCTCCCCCCGCCCACCCCCGAGCCAAGATCACCGCCACGACCGTCCGACCGCGACCACCACCCGCCACAGAACCATCCCACGCGGCCAGCCACCCACACTCACACCGTACTCCACACGACGGCGCCGCACCGCACACCTCGCCACCCCACACCCGCCCTGCACAACCCGCCGTACCCGCTCTCACTCCACCCCACCCGTACCGCCACACCACGCCGCCCCAGACCGTCACGACCCGCACCTCTTACGCTCAAGCCTCTTCCGCACCGCCCCGCCATGACCGCTCCCTCACTGCACACCCCGTCCTCATCGCACTGCGTCCTTCTCTCGCGCCGCCGCCGCCACCGCCGCCAGGAAATGCGAATAAAGGAACGAATGGGCTTTTGCGTCTGAATGTCCTCTCCGAGATACGTGTAATATTAGTCCGGTGTGACAGTTCAAGTTTGAATGAAAATATTTTTAAAAAATCTTGCTTGGCTTTGAAAAAAGATTTCTTCCGTACAATCCTCTGAGTGAAGTAAAAATGCGATTCTGGAGGCGAGTTACGGTAAAGTGTACATAGTATGTTTGGCTTGATACTGTTCGTTCGACGTAAAAGCGCCTTAATCATTTTACCAATTATATTACCAAAGGTTACGCAATAGCGGACAAAAACAAAACTGGTAGTATACAAAACGGTATTCAATTCAATATAGTATTATATTCACACACGTGGCAATTAATTCCTGGGGACCCGGGATTTTAGAGGTGGTTCGGGTCCATCCGGATAAAACAACGATCAACCTTTAGTGTAGTAAACAGTTTAATATTTTTGGCAGCGATTTATTTGGTGTTGATCTTAAAGGGAATAAAAACATTTATTGCTTTTAAGTGTTTGAAAGACTAGAGCGAGAGAGAACCTGAAACGCGCTAAGAACAAGTATGTAAAGCTTAATGATGTCAGCCTCTTCCAGCGTCGATGATATAGAGTCGAAACCGGTGTCCTCGTCTCTTGTATTGGGGATGTTAGCGTATGCCACACTTTGCGTTACATATAGTCAACTTCTCGTGGAGTCCCGACATCAAACGGGCATTGTAGAAGCGAAGAAAATAGTTGGCGGCCTCTTTTAGCAATGGTTAGTCTTCGTCTACTCGCGTTTACCTTTCAGAGACATGAAAATTGGCATGGCATTGAAAGGGCTTTCAGGAGTAAATATATGTTTGTTAGTCTAGCCCGCTTTATCCGAAACTGCGAGAGGAAATATCGTCATTGTTCGTAGGTCATTAAAAAAATTAGGATTTACTTCTGCTTGGTGGGAAATTGTACATGTGGATATGGTCATCTCGTTGTGAATTTCCCGTGCGTGTGTATTGCGCGCTGGTGTTTCCAGGAAGAAGGAAGGAATGCGAGATCAACAGCCACCGGGGCGGCATTTCCTTCCGTCAACCTGAGAGCGGCAGTGAATAAAAAGGTGCCGTATTGGGAAACGTAGCCTCGGACGCTTAATACGGACCGCCCGATCTAACGAAGGCGAAGAGACGCGGCACCGCGTGTGGCAAAATGGGCAGTTGCGGGAGGCGCGCTGCGGAAACCGACGACTCTCCCCTCCCCTTTCCTCCCCACCGCCCCTCCCCCACCCTACCCCGCCGCGGTGCCCCTTGTGGGCACGCTTCCGCGGCCGCAACTAGACGGCCCCCACGCTATCAAATAGATTGATTTCTTAGTGTTTCCTGGCGCGTCAATGGATAATGTACCGGTCCCGTAAGTATAGGGCAAGTTTTATCGCTAAAGATGGTAATCTTTGTCTACTGGATGGCGAGAGCCGATTGTCCCCAACCAGGTATCTCCCACCAGCAGGGCACCGCCCCAGCCGGGACAAGCTCTAAACTCCCGACCGGTCTCCCGGCATGTATGGTAGTGTAGTGCATGTTAGTGTGTGTGTGTGTGTGTGTGTGTGTGTGTGTGTAAGGGGTGAGGATAGGGCAAGGAAAAGTAAGGAAAGTTTGCGCGCGGTCGGAGGCTCGTTTGTTAGGGTTCTGCCCCGACATTCGCGTGGTGTTTATCGGCGAAACCACGGTAAAGTTCCTATCTGAGCTACCAGCCGCTAGAATTCTCCTCCAGACAGCGACTGAATTCGACCTAGCTTATGTAGCTAGTGTCAAAAAGACTGTTGCCATTTGGACTCGAACGTAGAACCTCCCGGTCAGAGGCAGTGCAGTGACGTCAGTTGATACCCTGAGCCACCTGTCATAATCCGACGCTTTCAGGTCGCTGTAAGGACTCGTAAGAATGCCCTTTGTGTTTCGGTATCACCGTTGATGCACTTCAGCTCCGTTGTCTCTGGCGTGTGCCCATTGTAATCCTTATCGGACTCTTCGGTTCCACGTCCTCTTTCCGTCTCCGCTTTCTCTGGCTGATCTGCCCGCCCTCTTTCGCCTCCTAAGCTGGTGGAGTGCTGCAAACGCCATCCACCGTCGCTAAAAAGAAAATTGGAGAACATCACTTTAGCGGTGATGCATCTGGAAGTTGGATCTCTTTTATAATATGCTGAGCTTTTGTTCTGAACCTGAAAATCGCAGAACCATTCTTCCTTCTCATCTTTTATTAAATTATGGGGCTGACGTTTATTGCATCTCCGCCGTCTGTTCGCCAGCATTTTCGTCTGTAATGCTGATTCCTTTTAGATGATTTTCTGCTCAAATGGATCGCCAGCTTAATATTTACTGATGACTGGAACTCGTGCACGTATTAGATAATTCCTGTTGCAAAAATTGATCATCATATATGATTTTAATTTAAAAAAATTGTTGATTACATTTAGGTATCGCTAACGGGGCAGGCTGTACTGTGGACAGTCAAAGTATCAAGGTGCAAAAACTTAATGCCAGTTTCTCTTTCGGCCATAAAAAATTCTTTGTCTAATAAATTTACATGTTGGTACACAAAACGCTTCCTGTTTTGCTGTCATGTTAATAGCAATGACTTGCTGAATAATGTCAGTCACATCTAAGGTCTAAAACTTTCTTCCGCTCTTGTCAAAATAAGTTTTATGAGGAATATTTAAAAATAATTTGCAAAGCTTTACGTGTTTTCTCAAGAGATTAATGATCCAAATACTCAGTCGCTCGTTGCTAAGACATCCATTTGTGACGTGACAGATTTATTAAATCTGTTTTAATGGGTTTTGTGGTATAACTATAATTCAGTTTCTTTCGTGATTTTGTAATTTGACCACTTTAACAAATCCAAGCGTTTGCGAATCCTTTCGTAGCGTGGGGACGCAAAGGGAGCGGCGGGGCCACGCCTCCTGGCGCGCGGGGGGGGGGAGCGGCGTGGGCGAGCGATCACGCGCGGCTTCATCTGGCGGAGGCGCGCGCTCTCATTACAGCGGCCGCCGCGCGTTAGCAGGTGCCCGCCCACGGCGCGCCTTGCCTTCCCGTGCAGTTCAGGGCGACTTCGCTTTCGGTCTATTGAAACTGCGCGAATTCAATCTGTAGATAAAATGATTTTCCTTTCTTTCTGTCATAAATTATTATTTCATTTTTATTTTTTACTCGACTTTTTTTAAAAAAAAAAATGCATAACACGCTGTCTTAAACTTAATTGATTGATGTTAAGTAACGTTTGTTTTGTTTATTACTTGGGAGAGAGAGAGAGATACGGTGCCTAGTAGATGTGTTCTTTATTGTGCGGTGAGTGTGCCTTCCGTGTGGCGAGGTTGGCAGGCGCGTGCGTGGCGTTGGCAAGCGTGGCCAGGTGAGAGCGGCGCGGGCGCGGGCGGGGCCGGGGCCGTGGTTGCGGCGCGGCGCGGGGGACGAGCGGGGCCGGGCCGCGAGTGGGACGCCGCCGCCGCCAGCGCCGCAGTCGCGAGTGGGACGCCGCGCCGAACGGAGAGAGAGCGCGCCGTGCGCCCGCGTCCGCTGCTGCTGCTGCTGCTGCTGCTGCTTCTGCCGTCCGTCAGTGCGAAGCGAATGTGCCGTCCGTCGCTCGTGGATTGCGTGCCGAGTGCCGTGGTGGTGCCGCCGTGAGGTGCAACATCGCCGTGTGTGAGTGCGCGTGCCTGCCAGCCAGCGAGCGCCTCGCTCGCCCTCTCTCCTCGCAGTTGCTCGCCGCTCTCGCTCTGCCCCTGCACACGTATCACCCGCGGCCCTCGCCGACCTTGCGCGGTCTTGGACGCCTGGCGCGCCCAGGACTAGCCGGATCCAGCCAGGAGTGTGCGCGTGTGTGTGTCCGTCCATCGAGCCACACACCCGCACTGTGCCCGTGAGCGCAGTGCCCATTGTAAGGGCAAGATATTCAAGAAAGGGTTTATGATTTTCTTCGTGATATATGTTGACGCGCGTTAAAAGTAAACATATGCTGAATGTCCAAAGAAGTATAACGTGGATCGCTCTTCAGAAGTCTCGGAAAGACCTTACCTTCACCGGAATCTCGCCAGTTGACTGGCTGGCGCAACGCCGCTGGCGGCGCTGGCGTGCGGTTGCGTTGCGTTGCGTTGCGCTGCGCTGCAGTGCGTGCCGCCCCTGCTGGAAGGCTGGGTGTCCCGCGGGGCGCATTCGCGGCGATGCCACCTAGCGGCGATTCGCGTGGCCGGAACCAATCGGCGCGCGCCCGGCGATGCTTCTCGCTCTTACGGGTTTTGTCTCTGCTTTCGACACCGCGCGCCGTTCGGAGTGGTGAAACGATTGCGACGCAGAGCGCTCTCAGGATGCAGCTTTGGGATTTAATTTGGCATATAAAACATAATTCGGAGAATCTCCCCCCCCCCCAGAAATAATGTAGTACGTATTTTCTGATGGGACCATCTGTCATTCGTTAATGTGTAAATAAGAACATCATTCCAAGAAATCTATTATTTAAAGAAATATTATAATACATATTTTCTGTTCGCACCATCGGTTATCTGTCATTCCATCACCCAATATCGATTTCTTGTGCGACAAAAGCAATCTTTCTCAGTAAGTAAACTGCTACGGAGCAAATCCATTCTGGTGCAGCCAACGAATGTCGACATTCTCCCAAATTGTGGCTCGATGTCGCCTATCTTCATCTTCACCTCATAGAGTAATTTTGTATTTAAGTATTATTTTTAAGCGTACACTTTTAAAAATGTTGGTCTTCAGTGAAATACCGTTCACGCTCCTCAAATATTTCTCGGGCCATAAGCTGGACCATAAGCCGGAGCTCAGGAGCCGTCTCAGTCGAAATCACGCGGCTGGCGGCGTGGAGGACACTCCGCTCACCCTCTTGCCCCATCGCCTCCCACACCGAGCGGAGAATGAGCTGGCGCAGAGCAGTATCCTGTTCGTGTCTAATGCACTTGCGTGCTTCGCGGCTGAGTGTGTTTTACTGCTAAGCGAAACTCTCTGCGATTCAAAGGTCAAAAATTCGTGACCGCGCGAAAAAAGAAGTGTAACCCTTCGAACAGTGCTGAGTCGATGAGAGTTCAAGCAATAACTGTTATACTGATAATTTGCTTCGTTCAATTCAATACAAGTAAGTATTGCGAATAAGCGGTACATTTATTCAAGTAGTATGTCATCGGTTTACGATCCCCTCTCCTTGTTCAGCAGGGGTAATCGTTATCACTGTAATTACTTAGACTTATTTCCGAAAACATCAACTGTTTACCAATGATTGCTCTGAAGAGCCATTGGTCTCGAACACGTTTTTTTCGGTTCATATTCCGTCAGCGAAGCGGCATTGTTTTCCGACGTTAACGCAGTTGCGCGACTTCCAGCGTCATGCGTCGCGGGAGCGGTCTGGGCGGCCTCGCTCTCTGCTCCGTCCCGCCCCGCCCGCCCACTCCCACCCTCGCCCTTCCCCGCCGGGGCCGCCGGGCCCCGCTTGCCTCACCTTTGCGGCTGTTCTACGCCTTTGTACCCGCTGCGCCGTGCAGCAGCAAGCCACTGTGCAGTAATTCCACACAGTAAGCTCCTGGCAACGAGATTGCGGAATGGTGCTGGAGCTCTGGAATGCGCACGTGCTAAGGCCACGTCCCCTAAATATGTTTTTTATTTTCTCAAATCGATGTTAGTCATTATGTTAGATGTTCCTTTAAAAAAATTACAAAATATTTCTAGAGAAAGTCTTTATCGACTGAAACGGTTGGGTCAGGTTACAAATTTCGACATGGTGGCGACATCTCCCATGATGTTCTGTCATCAATAAAAGTCAAGCAAAGGACATACGGCCGTTCGTGTGAAAGAAATGACCCCAAAATCCTATAACCTGAACATTTTTTTGTCTCGTTTTCATAAAGGGGAGGTTTTTATTTCAGCAGAAAGGGATCGCCGCTGCCCTCAATTCGGAGCACGTCCCCTCTCGCTGTCCTTCTGTAGGCCCCGCGCCCAAATCAGGCGTCAGCTGCCGGTCCACGCAGCAGCTATGTGCCAAGTCATTCATTCGCATTCCTCGCCCACGCACCCCCTCGGAGGCTTTTCCACAAGCGGCTGATACGCGCGGAGGCGTTTCTTGGAACTTTATAGCGTTGTAAAAGCAGGCATTGTGTACCTGTCGCAGACGCGTCACGTCCTACTCGCTCGCCGATGTCATGTAGGACGATCGGCGGCGTGGCTCTTTCCAGTTGTTTTTTTTCTTCTTCTATCGTTAACGCCGATAACAATCGTGTATTTTTTAGAGTTACTAAATTTCAGTTGAGTAATGTTATGGGCGAAGTTGCAATTAATGAAATCTGCTGTGACATTCAGACCGTTGCGTCGGAGTAGGGTGGTTACCTGCCAGAACACATGCGCATACTTGTAGATCAAATTTAATAAAATTCACGCGGCGGTGTTTCCTGACAAGTACGTTCGTTTACTACGTAATACTGTTGAAAATGAACGCAAAAGTATGCGGATGGATACCTTATTGCTTCAAACTTTCGTTGCTACTACATTGCTCAACATGTCCTCCCGATTGTAGGTCCCTTATAAGTCCGCGTCAACATAATATCGTCCTACCTTCATAATGTATAAACATCAATTTTCTGTGAGTTTACAAAAAAACGACGCAAACGGGCATGTTGGGCTGAATATCAGTTCTTTGACAATATAGGTCTGGTGTATACTGATTCTTTTTTTTCACGTTCGGCAATGTGCAAGTCGTTCATTCGTAGGTGTAGCTCACTAGCTCAAAGGGCACTCTAGCTTAATGGATAATTTCCAATTATCAAGGTCGCCTATCAACAGCGGAATCGGTGCGCCTTCTTAAGCTGTTGGTATGTCCCGATTGTTACTTGTTTGACCTGAGCTATAATTTGTTGGTTCTTGCTTCTTCGGCATTATTTTGGTGCTAACTGTCTGGATTATTCCATAGAAGAGTAAGCTTATCCCAATTGTCTTTTTTGGTTCCAGTTTTCGACCTGTCTTCCTGTACAAAACATTAATTTCCGATACAACTGTTGACTGCTTTTTCATCTTCTCCGCTTTTGTTGCTAATAGTTAAAGAATCACATGCAATACCCTTCGAAATTATTTGATTGCTCGTTTCCCCTTTTTGTAGAAGTTACTAATGGTAAGTTTCTAATTCATTTCTTACTACTATATTTCTTCATTTGCTACATTTCTTATTTATCAATGCGATAAAAGACTTTTTGAAACTTACAGGGACAAAGTGCTATAGCAAGAATGAGCAATACTAAATACATAACTGCGATAATTCCATCCCTAAATTTGAATTAAAACTAGTTTCTGCTTCAATATTTCAAACCACTGATCAGGTCAAAATTTGCCCTTAGGATGCTATGGCTTATAAAGCTGATTTCTGCCACTGATGAAATGAGTAATCCTATAGCGTGACTATCATAAGTCGGGCGGTTCAACATTTTGTAGACGTTTCCAGAAAATCTGAATCGCTGTGAACGCTGCTACGTGCTGCGGCGCCGGTGACTGTGAGGGGCTCTGGTTCGAAGCCAGTCCCCACGGCGGCGGATTTTTGACCCCAGCTACGGTGGATTGCTTGGTCGAATTCAGCCGGTGACAGGAGGGCAATTGCAGCGGCCCGCTGCTCGGATCAGTGATTTTCCGCGTTCAGTGCCCTCCGTACAGTACTCTGACAAGGCTGTCGTGGACAGCATGCATTTTTTCTTCAACTTTGTCCCCTTCTCTCCCCCTTATGCGCACACACTTCCACGTAGATACATTAGACGATCACTTAGGCGGGAGACAAATGGGGAGTTGGAGTACTTGTTCCGGTTGGGGCGGTGCTCTGCTAGGGGATGTTCTCGTACGTTTCAGGCCGACGCGTGGTCGGCGCCGGATATCACGTTGCAGCGGGGACAAACACCAACACCTCTCGGTTGATTGGTAAATTCGAGCGCATCAACTACTATGGTCGTTGATCCCATATGTGTAATGCAATCACGGGAGGCGGTGGTGATCTTCCTCTACTGCATGGTGAGATCCAGTGCTGACCTACACGTCCGTTTGCGTGGGTTTTCCCGCCACCAGGCATCTCCCACCGGCGGGGCAGCTCCCCAGCCGGGGCAAGCTCTAAGCTCGCAACCAGTTTCCCAATACGTGTGGTAGTATAGTGGATGTAAGTAAGGAGTGAGGATAGGACAAGGAAGAGGAAGGAAAGACCGTGTGTTCTTTTTGTGATGGTGCTGCTCCGCCATTCTCCTGGTTTTGATCGGAGAAATCACGGAAAACTACCGATCAGAGCAGCCGGCCGCTAGAATTATCCTCCAGGCAGCGACTGAATATCACATATTATAGCTATATAGCTAGTGTTGAAAATCCTGCCGCTGTTGGGACTCGTACCCTAGGACTTCTCGGTCAGAGGCACTGCAGCCACCTCTCAAGTGCATATAATGTGCACTTGGCCTACGGAACTAGTGAGCATGAAGTTGACGCGACGGAACCACTAAATAGCGAACGAGTGAATGGAAGCTCGTGGGTGGGTGGCGTGGCGGCTGCCTGTTGGCGCGTGGGCGTGCCAGCGTGGCCCGCCCCACCGCTTCCGCGTGCGGGCGGGCGGGCCGCGGCGCGTCGGTGGCGCTGACCGCCGCGCCGCGCCGCGTGACCTCTCGACCTGCGCTCGCGTCGCCCGGCCCGGCGTCGCGCCGCTTCGTTGCGTGTAGCACCCGGAGAGGGTCCCGTTCGTCGACGAACCTGCTCCTCTCGCCTTTCTCTTGGCGTTTTATTGCTTCACAAACGAGTTTCCCCCGTATGTAATTATTCGTTGATGCTGCATTTCCTGGATGTCATCTTCTCGCTACTCGTTCGACAGAGGTATATGGCCTTTTGGAATTTTAATGTGACACACAGGGTTAAATCGTTTATTGAGAAGCGTTTATTGTGGAGCAACTGAAAAGTTCGAGTTGTGGCTTCAAGGTTTTGAAAGTATCTAAAGATTCCTACAGACGATGGAGGCTTCTTCCATACTGCACCTGTGCATATGATCTTCCGCGTTTGTCCCTCTCGAGTACTGTTGTCGGTCATTGCTTTTTCATGAGGAAGAGTGAGAGAACGAACGATAATCGTATAATTGATGTAGGGAAAGTGCGGAACTTGGAACCATGAACCGATGGACTTTGAGCAGACCGGTTAGACCGTATATTGTGATACTTTCGATGGAAGCATTCAGAAATGAGATGTAAGTTCTATTTAGCCATCATTTGATAATTGCGGAAGATGTGGTAGCATTCGTCTTCGACAAAATATGAGAGTGGTCACCCATTAACTTGAGTTTACAAGATATATATATATATATATATATATATATATATATATATATATATATATATATATATATATATATATAGTTCTAAACGTGTTTTCTCGCGTGGCTGAAGAAAATTCATTAGCCATTAAACAATTTCCGTACGCGATTTCGGCGTTGAACCGCTTGCGAGAGAGCCTGCATTGCAGTAGGAATGACGAATGTGAAAATGGATACGTGTGGGTCACTGCTGGAAATCGGAGCCGTGTTCTTATCGCAGGCATGGCTGGTGTTGCCGCTTCTGACAGTTCGTGAATACGTGTTCCATTGAAGCAGGAGCCTGGAGCATGTGGCCAATGGCGGTAGGAGTCGCGAATGAATGCTGTCCTCGTTTGTTTATAACAGAATCATTCTAAGGCTGAATAAAGATTAACCTTTATTAGTGCTTATGTGATGTGATGTAAGTTGGTGGCCAGACCCGAATTGATATCTTATCTTGTAATGCGGGGTGGTTACCTCCTTGTGTGTCTCCGCTAATTTTATGTTTATTAAATCTAATATCAAACTTTTAGTTTCGTTTCGATTTGAAGGCTACTTACATTGGTGTGTAGGTAATGGAATCACTGCAACGTCTGCGTTCCTTCAGAGGTTTCGTAAAAATAGCAGATACAATACAAGCGTGAAAAGGTAATGTCATGGAAATGAGTCTTTCTCGGAACTTCAACCGTAGAATAGAGGGTGTCGCTCTTTGAAGGCTGTGGAGGTGTGGGCGCTGTCAGGGCCTGCGCGTCGCGGCGCCTCTGCCTGCAGCCTAACGAGTCTGGTTCAGCCGCAGAGAGAAAAACTCGCGGCGCGGCGCGGCGTTGCCGTGTCCCGGCGTCTTGCGGGCGCCGGTGCACGCACACGGGGAACCCGCGGCGCGTGGCGTGGCGTGGCGTGGCGTGGCGTGCCGTGGCGTGCCGTAGCGCGGCGCTGCCGCGGGCGAAGGATGAGACATCGCAAACCAAACATCGTGCTTTCTGAACAACGGTGTTCAAAATGGAAACATGTTAATAAAGCATCTAGGTTTTTAAAACTGGTTTTGTTATCGTTAATGTTTACGTAAGTAAGTTTTAAATTGGCGGTGGTCGCGTCTATAATACTTTTTATCGGGATTTAACTGAAAAAAAAAAGGAAATTAATAAAAGAGCACGACAATTAACTTAACTTTCATTATAGTTATTTAATAATAAAAAAATAATTCAGCCTTCGTTGATCGGTGAAGACTTGAATTTAATTATTTTTCACCTTTGGTCACTTTGCTCTGAAAAATGTTCAATTTATGGGTGTCTGTAAAATAATTGTAGGTTTTTTTGTTACGAGATTTCATTCAAAAATAAAATATCAACTGGTAAAAACAATCGAACACAAAACATCAGTATAAATAAACATCGAATTCAAAAAATAAATATTGAATAAGTCCATGATTTTATATTATAAAAAACATGAGCATCTCTATTGCATCCTTAGTGCTGGTAATCCGCCCTCTGAGCACTCGCTGCTTCGGAACCCGTCGCTGGCGAATACTGCCTTCTCTATTCGTATAAAACGTGTTTTTTATGTAATTGTGTATGAGTATCAGTTTAGACGAACGTTTCTACGGTAGATCTCTCGAAAGCTATGCACTACTGTGAACTCTTAATTTATTGTTCACTTTAATTAATTTTAAACCTTGCATGAATTGATTTCGATGACTGACCCGCAAGACAGCTCTAAATCTCATACATTTTATTTAATATTTTACATTTTATTAATATTTCGAAAATTACATGAAGGGTTTGGTTCTGGATAATTATACGCCACTTTGAGTTTTTTTCTGATAACTATGAAGACAAAATGTTTTAATCCTGTCTTTTACCACAGAGAAAAGAACAAATGGATTCGTAGTTATATATAAGAGTTATAATATAGAGCCGACTTCATATCTACTTAAATTTACTGACTGACATTTTAACATGTGGCAAATAGAAAATTTGGTAAAATGGTTTAAATGCTTCATAAGAAAACGATTTTAATGAAAGATAGCTGTTAACAATTGCATTAGTGGAACCTTACATATGTGTATTATGTAACCTACTTTTCTTTCTTACGTTGCAATACAAAAGGTTTAAAAAAATAGTTTAAAAACCCCAGCACAGAACTTGATAGAGCTTGATATAGGAGGATCTGGGCATACCTAGTTCATAAGGTCACAAAGGGTCGGACGCGACTGAAAGATCAAACTAAAAAATGTTTTCAAGGAGAGACTCGAAGGAGTGTAGGCGGCTATAACCCAGATACTTTTCGCCGCGCAGATCGGTTCCGATTTCGCCTAAAAGTCTGTTTTTTTACGTTAACACAGAGAAGGAATGCTTTGTTGAATGTTAGTTTAAAGAAATCTTCACCTCGGCGAATATCTCCTAATTACGCTCCTTGCAGTGTCTCGCTGCCTGTGGCTGAAGTCTTCCTTTGTGTTCTCGCTTCTTGCAAGTCTTGTTACTATAGTTATTGCTATATAATTGAAGGGGGGCGTGGTCCCGCTTTTCGCTTCCTTTTGCCCTTCAACCAATAAAAAGAAAATACATACATGGGAAAGGCGGTTACAAGGCTTAGTAGAGTTTTTACTTTTCTTAATTTCTTCTGAGATTTTCAAGCAAAGTAATTTTCTTTTCTGGGTGACTGCACATTTTACTTAAAACAAACTATTTTATTTCCCCTTTGATTTGAATTTAAATATAATGGTGTGTTCATGTTCAATTATGTTATGTAAGTTCGTTAATGTTCAGTTAACTTAGTCAATTTCTTTTGTTTTTAATACCTCTAATACATTCTCCTCAGAAATGCATATTTTGCAATTTTGAATTCTTGAAGCTAATTCCTTCTGTGTACTGATGTAATAAAAACATTACAACCCGAGTATTAAAGAAGCTTTATGTGAACAATCGAGGAGTATGAAGGATTTTGCAATAATTGAAGGAAAATATGTCGTTTCCCGAAAGTCGTAACATGAAAGTAATTTTTTTATCGTTCACTGCGGCGAAGGGAAGTTTTAATTTGCGCTTAATGCAGGCAAGCAGTTTGCGGTTCACCCTGTCCGCAAGGCTCCCTCGGCAGCGCGTCGTGGCGCGAACGGCATCCTCGCAGGGGCCCCACCTGCCCACCCGCCCGCGCGCAGTCAAGCGGGCTGACGTGTCGCCGCCCTCGCCCTCGCGTGCCCTGGGCCCGGCCTCGCGTGCCCTGAGCCGCACCCGCCCGCCGCCGCTCCCGGCCCTGCCCACCGCCGCGTGGGGAAACTGCCATCGCCATCGCCGTCGCCCCCCGTATCGACTCACGAGCCAGGATGACGCGCCGCACCGCGCCGCCCGCTCGGCCGTGGCACGGCTTCGCGCTCCTTGTCTGCGGCGGAGCGATAATGTTAATGGCGGCCCGGCCCCCCGCCCCCGCCCCCGGCCTGCCCTGCCTTGCGCCGCGGCGGGTCGTCACGAAGAGCGCTTTCTTCCACAGATTGACGAGGTTTTCTGCGGTTGACTTAGTTCTTAAGGAAAGGGAGACGTGTATCAAGAAATACTAACATCTTGAAATCAGAGTAGATGATATTGGCATTAAAAACGAAAACAAGATTATTAATTTTGTTAATTAAAACCTCGTTGGCTCACCAAAAGCGAATTGAAAGGTACAGGTATACATCCATAAGAGACACTTCAGCGAATTGGCCCTCATGGTGTGGTGTCCCTCATGGAAGTTGATTACAAATAAATGGGGAGTCCTGAAACAAAATTAAAAATGCGTAGAATAATATTCTGACAATTTAATTACACTTTTCCGTTGTAAACAAATGATTATACCAAATTTATACATCGCGGAGGCTACTTATTCTGTGGTAGGCGGGTCAGTGATAAATAAAACACCGTGCGTTAGGTAAGACTGAGTAGAGGCGAGCGCACTTTGCGTGTTCTACAGGGTCCGAACCTGGCGGAATCCGGCGTCTGGTCATGAGCGAGGGGGGGGTGGGGGAGGGGGGCAGGAGAGAGGCTGCAGCTAGGGGAACGGGCGGAAGCCCGTCGCGGCGACGTGGTGCGGAGGGGAGGGGGCGGGCCCGGCGGCCGGCGCACGACCAGCTGATGCCTCCTCGCGCCCCGCCCCTGCCCCCACGTCAGCCGCTCGCCGCGCCAGCCGCGCCGCGCTACCATACCACTTCCTCCGACGCGCCGCGCCGCGCCGCGCCGCGCCGCCGCGGGCGGGCAGCAGCCTCCCGACGAAGGTCGCCGCGCGACGCGATTTCACTTTTTGCGGCCTTTTCACAACCGCGTTTGCTCTTCGGAGACATACTCGCACCTGTCGAGATCAGGGCTGCGCTCGTGCCTCAGGCGGACGCGTTGGGTGTGAATTTTGTCGTGCGTTTTGTGAGTTTGTAGGATAGATGAACAAATCCGTGTGTGCTGGTAAAGAACTGGAGATGGTTGCGTAACGTCGTGGGTGTTGTTGGAGGACGGGATTGCAGTTTGTAGTTTGTAAGAGACTTCCTTTTTCCGGTCGCATACGTTCAAATTGTAAACTGAGTGGCAAAAGTGGACCGAAACAAAACTAAGAAATCGCTATGGTAATGCGTTGTAATACATAGTAACTTTACTTATTTTTCTCCGCGTTTGTCATCTTGGGCCAATCAATTTGTTGACATATTGTTAGATCGTAGTTTTTGCAAGTCATAAAAATGCATTTATAATATGTTAATTTACTACAATTTATTATGCGTGTGGGTTTTTAATAGAATAAGTGTGAGTTAATGTAGTTGAAGTAATTAATTAATGTTATCTGATGTTCAAATTTCCCTATTTTATCCTCCTTGTGATTGAGACTGCTGAAATTATTCTAATTCCAATTACCCTTCTTCCAAGGCAATCAATTATTTTGCCGGTTGTTGCTGTAAAAGTGTCGTAGGTATTCTAGGAACGCAACTACCGGTTGTCTCACCGGGTAAAACAAAGGAAACCGCAGCGCTGGCTGGGAGTGCGGGGATGTGTTACGGAGCTGCCAGCGAGGAGGAGGAGGAGGAGGAGGGCCTCGTGTGTGTTCAGTTGCGCAACGCCGCGGCGCGGAGCGTCGACTGCGGGGCGAAACCTTGGGAGCGCGCGGCCGGCAGCGGTGGCAGCGCCTGCAATTGCTTTATTGTACGCGCACGTCTCCACGCAGCCCTGAAGGGAAGGAACTGGTCTGCGTGGCCCCGGGCGCCGACAGGATGCGCCTTCGAAGGCGGCGAAGGGGCCGCGCTACCGCGTCGCCCTGCGCGCATACTGATGGCCCGAGCTGCTGAGCCGCCTCGCCTCGGCGCGCTTCCGTCGCGCTTTGGACGTCACCGCGCGGGATATCGCTTCCAGGGGGAGGGGGGGTCCAAGAAGTTGACGCGCGAACGCAAAAAAAAGGAAGTAGTACGTACGAGAGGGAAGATTCCTTTCGTCACGTATCAAATCCAGTGTTCCTCTCTCTCTCTCTCTCTCTCTCTCTCTCGCACAGTAGATTAGCAAACTATGTGCCCAGGTTCCAATTAACGATCCCGACGTCTTTTATTGTGATGTTATTTTAACAAAATGTGAAGACGTGTATGTCGCAGTTTTCTGTTACCTAATGGGTACGTGTTGCTTAAATGTGAGTGTTCACTGAACCCAAATGGCTTTCGGGCCAGGATGTAGCTTTCAACGATCTCTAAGTACGGTCGTTAGTACCGTCGACTTTTTAATCGTGTTGAGTTTGAAATTGGGGGAGCAGGCGCTGGGCGAGGGACGGCGAGTGGGGGGGAGGGGACGTATCGGTATTCTATCGCTTTGTGCGCCAGCTGGCCAGCGCTGCGGCGCCGCACCCACAGGGGCCGCTAGGGGATGGCTTAAAGTAGTGTGTTCGTTAGATCGACCACGGTGAAGTGCCCCCCAAAAATACTTGAAATGAAAGTAAAATTATGTTCTATAAGATGGTAAGAAATTGAAGTTACACGATCAAAGTGCATTCTTTTTTCTTTTATTCCACAGTAAGTTTTTGAGGAATCAGATATCAAATGTAACGTACCTCACGGACATTCTGCGGAGTAATAGATAAAAGAAATTCCCAACCGGAAGTGCTGGATCTCGACTTAGGAGGTATGCTGTGCAAATCATGCTAAAGCACTGGGGTACTAAAGAAAAGTGTTTTGTCAGCACTGTTCCTCTTGGGAAGCTCTTGGGAGAGGAAACCACTATAACTTAAAATTTTGTACTAATTCGTCGACATTCACTTGCAAAGTAAACAATGTGGATTATTATTCACCGCAGAAAGAAAGACTGGTACGAGCATTGACGTTGACCTAAGCTGTAGTAGGTATTGCCAACTTATGAAAATGAAAAGTCATGCGGAAGTCTAAATTTTTTAGTAGACCTTGTTTTTATTCAGCAACTATTCAATACTTTTCTTTTAACTATTTGACAATAATTATTTAAATGCTCCGTTCAGGTTTGCAAACAGCTATTGTTAATTTTAAGATGTAATAAATGGTTGAGTGTTTGATTTGCGAGTTGCATGAACATACCACCGTAATGGGCAATGCAACGGGAGAGTGTTCGTGACTGCACAGTACAAAGAAGGGTTTTGTGGCGCATATGGGTGTTCCCTTCTAGCTGCGAAACTTCACAAAGATTTTAACGAAGTGAAAGTTAAATATACGAATTTATACGGATGCTTTAATGTGTATTTAATTTGTTTAATTTTTCTGCGTTTTACTGAAGCATTCTCAATGTACATCTTGACGAAACATCTCTACTGGCCTATTCGGAGGTGAGGGATGGCTTTAAGGCAGGCGTAATTTCCTTCTCTTCTCACATGGCTTGCAGAAGCTTTAGGAATCTTTTCACATTCATTCTGGCGGATCTAAACCCGTTTTCTGTGGGTTGTACCTGTCCTCAAGTTCTTTACAGTGCTATACCTTGGCCTCCATCTTTGGCCGGCCCGCGTACACAAAGCCAGAGGAGGAAACTGGGATGTTTTACCTCCTTTCAAGCTTTGTCCGCTTAACCTGCTGAGATCAAACCCTAATGGAGACTCGAAAGCTGTATTGTATCTGTTTGCGTCGAGAATGCTAGAAGTGAAAGCGATAGCGAACTGGTTTTTAACTAGAGTTCGCCCTGAGAACATTGTGTGTGAGGAATAGGTGAATGGCAATCATTTTGAAATTTCATGAAGATCCTCTTTTACATCTTTGGACGATATATTTAAAATGATAGGCTTTTATTGACAATCGATTGAACATGATTAAAGAAGAAAAAAACGAAACGCGAGAAACGTGAGCGAGCAAGTGAGAGAGGGCGAGGGAGTGGGGGAGGGTGTGGTGGGTTCCGCTGACCTGCGGTGGTCACTGCAGGTAGTGCGCGGAAGCAATGGTGCGGTGAGGTAGCGTCAGGCGGCAGCTGTGGGCGGCGCCATGCAGGCGCCCAAGAGCCTGGTGAACGGCGCGCGCGACAAGGAGAACACTCCGGCCTACGAGGTAAGTCGCTCGCTCGTCCGCCCGCCTTTGGGCGGCGCAGTCATCGCCGTCACGCGCACTCCCACAACCCCCGATCCGACCCGACCGACCCGACCCGACCCGACCCGACCCCGACCCGACCCGACCCGATCCGATCACGACCCGATCCGACCCGTAACCCGAACCCGACCCGGGACCCGACCCGACCGACCCGACCCGACCCCGACCCGACCCCTCTCCGGTGTCTCGCTCACTTGCCCTGCCTGGCCCCGCCCCGTCCCGCTTCACCTTGCCCTGCCCCGCCCTACCTCGTCCTTCCCCACCCAGTCTTTCCCTACCCTACCCCGTCCAGCTACAGCCTTTCCCCACTTCTCCCTGCTCCCATTCCTTCCTGTCTCTCCTGCCCCGACCTACTCCGTCCTGCCCTGAGCTGTCCTACCATGCCTCACCCCCTCCCCCAACGCAAACTCAAGTCTGTGGTCTGCAATCCGAAGTATTGAGAAAACACAAGCTTTTGTTGATTTCAAATGTGCTTTTGATGAGCGCGGAGAGGTCTGTTGAACAGCTGTTGGTGTGGCTGCGTGCACTTCCTTTCCACACTGTCATTTTACTTCGTTACGCATCGGAACTCATTGGAGTGTGATAAACCTAACAACTATTGATTTCTTCTTATTAGTTTCACTGTTGTCATCGATGCTCCTGGTTACGATAACTGCGAACTGGAATTGACATATCTTGAAACGAAGTAAAAATCTTAATAGTCCCTTGTGCATGAATTTTGGGGTGATACTTTATGCTTGGGGTAGTAAAGAGTTTAATATATTTCCCTGCTAATAAACCATGAATTCAGTGGAAATTGAATGCAATGTGAATTCGTGCCCTATTCAAGAAAAACTACGTATTAAGAAACCAAGAGACTTAGCTTCATGTCTTCAAATTTTTATTGAAAATATAAAATCATTAAAAACAGCAATGATCGAAACTTCAGAAATAATTTTTAAAGTAAATACACAGAGTTATGTGGGAATGATTCGAAGAATTTTTTCTTCTTCTTCTTTTTCTTCAGTAAATTGTTTGTAGTTGAGGATACTTTGTCATAGACTGGTTTACTCATAACAAATAGCATAGCGAATCTTTTCTGTTTGTCATGTTTAAAGATTTAAAACACATAGTAGAAAGTTCGAAAAACATAACACATAAAATCAGTTTGCAACTATCATTGTTTCACACTACGAATATAGAAAACCAATTAGATACTAATGCATTAATCTACATTACATTTTCTTCATTCCATTGAGTTGCAACCCCTATTTTGTAGGGAACCATCCGCCACTGAATTGGTAAACAAAAATACCAAAATAAGCAAGTGTGTTAAAATCAAAGTTTACTTTCTTCATAAATTGAAAGATTTATTTATTCTTCCTCGATCTAAATACATTAAATCGTGCTCTTGCGATTGTTATAATGCTTTACAGTGGTAAATATATTCTTGATATTTGTCTAAGACTATGAACACTAATGTTATGAACATTAATGATGTTAACATATACTACAAGTAATGCTGCACCATTTCCACTGGGTTTCATTCATTACAGACATTATTTGGGGTCTACCTAAATTTTTATTAGTTTAATTGTAAAAAAAAATGTGGAAAAAAGTTTAAGGTTTCCAAATTTAAAAAAATATTTTCTCTCAAAAATTTAACCCCATTTTTTTTAGAAACGTACGTTGTATGTCTGAAGGCCGTTCTTTGACCGCGACCAGAAACTCCATAAAGAAAATTGGAGGGAAGGCTTAAATGTGCTCTACCTCATCGAATGCACTTCTCATTTCGTAAATAAGTTTGCTTTGCGATCGATGTTGAGGTTGAGCAATTGCTCCTTTCAGAAACAGAGCCTTTTAGATCTTTAAATACCGATAGTTGCGTGCGGTTTTCAAAATGTTCGATTAAAGTCATTTCATTTCAAGTCCGTAAAGCGAAGTGCAGATTGCGTTCACTTACGTTCTCACGAACCAATTCGAAATTAGGTCTCAGGCGATGCACTTTCATCTTCTGACAAGAATTGGATGTATACATTTTAATCGAATCGCAGTAACTTCAGTTTGAGGGGCTGTGAAGTACGTCCTGGAGATGGAGAATTTCGGAGGCTTCGGTACCGATTATTCATCAATAATTTCTAGTGCTCGGTTTACACGATCATTTTTTCATTGGTACAGAAAAGTGACGCGCCGAATCGGATGTAATCTGTACAGAAAAATAAAACTTGTGTCTTGTTTCTATACCGATTTCATCCACTTCAACTACCGCGCTCCTACCGCGCTCCTCGCGTCATTTTCTGGACCTTTTTCGCGGTTGCTGTGCGTGTGGTGCGACTTGTCTTTTGTGCAGTTTTGAGGACATTCTGTTGTGATGAACACTCTTAAGTGATTTGAGTGATAAGAACTAAAACGATTGTCTCATGTACTGTGATCCAATGACATCTCGTCCCAGGGTCAGTCCTAATCTAACCTGCACGTAGTGTAACCTAACCGAACCCAACTTCATTTGTTACCATAGACGCGACGTTAAACTATTTGTTCAATTTTTTTTGTCGTCGTATCTGGAGGAAATACTTTCATCGCGATTACGAGCAGGAAACGAAATGTCAGTGTAAAACGCTGATTCCCGTTCATCCGGTTGTGCTAATGAAAACAGTACCGCGTAGAAGCAAACGTCCCTTTCCCATCCATTTTGTATACTGAAGCTGGTCGAAAACCAAGTACCGCGTACAACGGGCTTTACGTAATGCTCCAGAGGAATCCGGGTGTTGCTAAAGTGAACATAAGCTTTCTTTTTTGGGTTTGACTAAGTTACCCAAAGTGCCAATTAAATGAAGAGGTCATGGCAAAAAAATGTTAACTCATGTTTTAATAGTTTTGAGAAAAATAACTCCGAAGTTTTGGAAGCGAGTGAAGGTAGATAACGTGTTTCAGATTTGGTCCAGTACTTACCAAAATAGAGTATTGATTCATGAATTTGCAGACTTCGTGCGAAAAAGTTGCTGGAATCTGTTAATCCAGTTTTGATAATATCTAATTTAAAATGTTCTTGCTATGACTTCTTCAAATTCAAACTTAAGTTTCCTTCAACTCTCCTTGGGCTTTCGTAAGTACAGTATATTCCCCTTCTCCCCAAAATGATTGACATATTTCTTGTTGTAAATTAAATTTTGTTATGTGTGTTTAGTTAGCTACTAGATATTGATTAAAATAAATTTCCAAACACGTTTTACAAATTTATAGTTGATTGGCCGTATTTTTTTTAAAAAAAAGACTTGATTACGCGTGTGTCAGCTAGGTAAATATAATTTGCATGAAAAATAGTGCATTAGATGTATTTGAAGAGTGATAGAGCTAGAGTAGAGCAGTGATACATTTTCGTTAATGCAGATTTGCCAGTATGCTGTTATTTCGTATGTGCATTTTCGCCGCCTGCCCAATCGGAAAAGTTCCCTCCCAAATGCCGTAAAATTAACGATAGTATAACTCGTAACACGTGGCGTCTTGGGAGCAATACTTCAAATTGAGATGAATGGTTGTGGTCATAAACGTGTCAAACTGAGGGTTGCGGGAGCCCGGCTGGGACCCATTACATCCTCATTTCTCTGAGAAGACGACGCTACCCAGCTATTTCCTTCCGTAACATCTACACTACTCTCCTCCACCTCCCTCCATTGCCTGAGTGAAGCTCTAAATTCGCTCGTTTGTTTTTCCCCTGAGACTTTTAGCCGGTTGACGACTGCGACCTGCAGACTTGTTTGCAATTTGCGTCGGAGCAGCAGGGGATTGATAGGATAGTTCGGGATGAGTCAGTTCTTCGCTATGTAAAAATTTGCCGATGACAGTGTTTGAATGGTTTTTATCTTTTATTTTCTCTGTTAATTTTAAATTATCAATTTTTCGGTGTCTTTCTATACCTACAACACTGAGATTTTTCTTCACATGAAAATTGTTCTCCACAATCCTTTAACACCATGTTCATTGTTTTGAAAGTGTAAGTAGTTTTTGCGCTTCCGACAGTATTTTTCGAACTAGTTAGTTTTCTAATACTAATAATTTAAACTACCTTTTCGAATTTGCCTCTCCCTCTTTCCAGTTGCTATCAGCGCCTCAAAGACAATTTTTCATGTTTGTGAATTTCTTGGCCCCCTAAGAGTAGTTTTGAAATATTACTTTCAGAATATTATATAAGAGTAGGAGCTGATCATGTATGCAAATTTTCAATTATGGGGTTATTATTACAGAAAAATTTACAGTTGCTTCAGAAGAAATTCTTTGATGAGCTCATATTCAGAAGTGCAATAATGTATTTAAAAAAACCTCCTATAATGTAAATATTAATGGCGCTAGAGAAGTGTGTGAAAAAAATACATTTGTTGTCAAAAATCTGTTGTCGTAATACATGCGAAGAAATAAGGGATTTTTTTCTTCTAGGCCTTGAAGAGCTCGTTTCTTTATACGTCTTTATTTTACGTTAATATAATGTAAGCATTTTTTGTGTAATCTCGCCCAAGTAAATTAAAATGAATACTTTTTAAATAGAGGTAAACAAATTTTACCACAGAGAAATTTGATTATTGAACAGCAACATTTAAAATGACTTTTAAAATATCACATTGATTCCTTTACGAAAATTCACTTCTTTATTTAACAACATTGGTTTATGATTGAAATAATGAGGCAACGAGAGCAGATGACAGCGACCAAGAAGAAATAATAGACACTATGAGGGTCGTACATGCAATGTCTCACTTCCCCTAGGAGTCGACCCGAATGGGCTTCAGTGCTACGCCGCGACTCACGCTCTGCAGCCCAGTGCCCTACGACGCAGTTGCCGCGCGGCTTTCCCGGATGCCGCCCATCGCGTGCGAACTGATTAAAGGGGCGGGGGCTTTCAATTGCCATTAGCCGTCGCGGGGCACGGGATCTGCGCCGAGGGCCGCCGACGCGACGCGACGCGACGGCCGGAGCCGCCAGCGAGCGAGCGGTGTTCGGCC
>BOPP01000160.1:158294-173657 GCA_017312745.1 Gryllus bimaculatus | reverse complement strand
CGGCCCGCCACGGTCCACCGACCGGCGCCCGTCCTGCCATCCTCGAGAACACGGACTACTGTTCTCGCGCTGCGACTGAGAGACCAGCAAACCTGCCCACGCGGCGGCCCTCCGGCACGCGCCCGACCACCGCCCGCACAACAGCTACGACTCGCTTCCGAGCCACCTGCCTGCGGGCGCTGCCGCCGGCGCATTCACGCGGCGGAGCCTCTGGGGGACGTGCGGTGCGGTCGCTGCTCCTGGCTGGCGCAGGCAGCAGATGTCCTATCGAGAGCAAGTTGCGCATTCTCTGTTGCTGAGCCGGTTATCGGACAGTAGTGCTAACCAAAATAAGTGCTGAACGGCGACGGCCGCAACGTTTACGCCGGCCCCCTGCTATATAAAAGCGTAAACAGCGAACCAAGTTAGTGTAAGTATCTGAAAATTACAAGAAAAAAAACCCTTCATAGGCAATCGCAGAACCTTGCAGTCGCAATTCGTACATTCGCACAATACTCAAACCCAAAAGATATGGAACGCGTCTTTTTCTCTTATGGGCGGTAGTCCTCCAGGCCGCAATTGCGGGGGCCTTGCGGGCCTCGGAACGTTATGCACTGGTT
The DNA here is from genome assembly GCA_017312745.1 of Gryllus bimaculatus. Classification (NCBI taxonomy): domain Eukaryota; kingdom Metazoa; phylum Arthropoda; class Insecta; order Orthoptera; family Gryllidae; genus Gryllus; species Gryllus bimaculatus. The sequence goes on along the minus strand of BOPP01000160.1, from coordinate 173,058 downwards.
TGGACCTCTGGAATTGTGCGGCGACGTTGGACCTCGGGTTCTTAGTACTCGTCACTACAAGCGATCGTTTCATGCATCCTTGTTTCTGTGTTACGCAAAAGACCTTTTTAGCTGACATTCCGAAAGCAATCTATAGACTAGAAGAGCGCCTGTAAAAACTAGTCTCAAAAAACTTCGATCGTTCATGCATGAGAAAAAAGCGTGAAAGGAATTCTGAATGTGGTGTACATATTTGTTTAGAAGCGTTACCACAACGTACTAATAATATTAAAACTTGACTACGAAAATAATACAGGGTACAAAGAATGCTATGTATAAGGTAATTTAATTTTTTGTTTATTTTATCGTGGTATTATTCGACAACTGTATTGTAGAATCTTTTTAGGGTGTGACAATGTATTGTAGGGTCTTAAGAGAGTAAAAAGTTAAAACACACACAACACACAATGGTGTTTATTTATTTCTTTCATTTCTTAAAACATTGAATGAACGTAGATCAAATTGTAGCAAGTTCTTTTTGCGTTGAAAACTACTGGTCAAACATTCAAATTTGAAATTCAGAATACTTTGGTAATTTGGCAAAGGATCTGGTCCATATAAAAACGGATTATTTACGTTAATTCTATAGTTCTTTTAATTAATGTAGAAAGCTGTGAAGAAAAGCTAGTACACCGAAGACTTCTTTGAAGAGGTTCTTCCATTATGGACAAATGGTAGATTCAGAAGTAAATAAAACCTGAGCTTATGTATCCAGAATTTCCAGCAGTTATAGCAGGAAAGTACTTCATAAAACAGTCTTTTCTTGAAATTCTATAGTGGTCATGTTGGTTAATACGTGTTTAGTGAAATGCCTGCGCTTCAAACGGTAGGGAGATGAGAAGGTAGCAAAAGGATTTAGGACGTCAGGTGAATAATTGATGAGCTCGCGGATTATTAGAAGGCCCGCCCCCGCCCCGCACGCGCCGCTCGCTCCGAGCCACCTGCGCTGCGGCCGCTGCCGCCCAAGCGCATTCCCGTCGCGGCCTCTGGGGGCGCGGTCGCGGTCTCTCTGGCCGGAGCAAATGTCACTCGAAGCAGTTGCGCGTTCTTCTGTTGCTGCCGTTTGGACCAGTAGTCTAACCAAATCAGTGCTGACCCGCCCGCAACGTTTACCCGGCCCCCCTTATAAAAGCGTACAGCGAACACAAGTAGTGTTCGTACCTAAAATAAGAAAAAAAAATCCTTCATAGGCAATCGCAAAACCTTGCAGTCGCAATTCGTACATTCGCAAAACCTTCAGACCAAAAATGGGCCCTCTTTTACTTGGGCCCGCCCGCATTGCGGGCCTTGCGGGCCCGAACGTTATGCCACTGGTTTGGCCGTTGGACTCGGGTTTTAGTACTGTCACTTACAAGGATGTACACGTAGGCTTCCGCGGCTCGAGTCCATTACTTCTAGGCTGTCCGGGTGACGCCGCGTCGTTGGCAGATAGGCCCATCTGCCAACGACGCGGCGTCACCCGGACAGCCTAGAAGTAACTTACAAGGATGTTCGAATTCGTTTTTCTACGTGTTACGATGGATTTTTAGCTGACAGTTCCCGAAAGCAATCTATACTAGAAGAGCGCCAGTAAACTAGTCTCAAAAAATTCGGATCGTTCATCGTGACAGAAAAAAGCGTGAAAGGAATTCTGAATGTGTGTACATATTTGTTTAGAAGCGTTACCCAACGTAATAATTATATTAAAACTTGACTACCAAAAATAATAATACAGGTACAAAGAATGCTATGTATAAGATAATTTTAATTTTTTGATATTTTATCGTGTATTATTGACAACTGTATTGTAGGATCTTTTCTGTCATTAAAAGAGTAAAAAAGTTAAAACACACACACACACAATGGTTTTATTTATTTCTTCCATTTCTTAAAACATTGAAGTGAACTAAGATCGATTGTAGCAAGTTCTTTTGCGTTGAAAACTACTGTCAAACATTCATTTCGAAATTCAGAATACGTTGGTAATTTGCAAGGAGTCTGGTCCATATAAAACCGGATTATTTACGTTATTCTATAGTTCTTTAATTAATGTAAAGCTGTGAAGAAAAGCCTAGTACGCCGAAGACTTCTTGAAAACAGAGGTTCTTCCATTACTGGACAAATGGTAGATTCAGAAGCCTAAACCTGCGCTTATGTATCCAGAATGTCCAGCAATTATTAGCAGGAAAGCACTTCATAAAAGTCTTCTTGAACATTCTTATAGTCATGTTGTAAATAACGTTTATTGAACTCTGCGTCTTCAACATCCCGGAAACGAACAGTATATGACAGTGAAAGCTGATGGAGTTTGGAAACTGTACACACAAACAGTCACTGAACACACACACACACACACACATACATGCTGTATACATAAATGAACGAACACTCGCTCTATACACACACACACACACTCACACAAATACTCTCTGTACGCTCTTTTAAACAAACCCTCGCCACACGTCTCGCAGCAGTGGCTCTTGCAACTCGCTGAGATGGACGATGGATGACAGCGCTCTGCTGGCGGTAGCGCGCAGCGTGGCGACAGATCGGAAGCGCATACAGGGCGCGAAGTGGAGCGAATAGTTGAAAAATGGCTCTGTTGGAAGCACGAGAGCTATGTATGACAATATTGATTTAAAATGTAAAGTATTTAGTCTTAAGCGAAGAGAATGGATAAATGCAGTGTGTTGCAGGAGCACGAGGAATATTTTATTATTCGTGATAATGGAATACTTTTCCGGTTTATATGAATAGAAATAGGTTTGAAAATGTCTTGAGTTACGAGTATATAAAATGGATGCTACTTGATGAATCCATTGCCTAGGCAATTTTGTCCCACATCTTGGTAACAGTACCTTAATTTGTGGATATTCTCCCAATTTGGCGGCCTCGAAAATTGTTCCCCATCAGTGCTCCCACGCTGGCGGGTTCAGATCGCGGGCAGTTCGCGCGAAAAAATCAAACTGTGTTCCAAATCGCGCGCCGCGTGTTACAAGTAGTTGGTGCTGTATGCCATTCATCTAATTGTCCTTCCCACCTCGCGTCTACCCAAAGGAGCAAAGGTGGTCGCTGTGGCCCATGTACTTGTATCGCGCCGGATCTGGTTATGGTTGTGGCTCGAGTGAGTTTGTGCAGCTGGGAGCGAGCGAGCGCGTGCGGCGGCCGCGGAGACAAAGGCTGCGATGCCGCACACGCCCCGCCTCCGATCCACCTACCCGCGGGCTGCGTGCCACGTCGCCGCTCGAACACCTGGGGCCCTGCGCCGTCGCCTCCGACGCGGCGCGGCGAGGTACGGCGGGGTCGTCGTTCGGCAATGTCAGCGCCAAGGCCCCGCGGCGGGGGGCGGGACGGGGATCACGTTGAAAAAGGACGCGTCGGTGATTACACATTAGTGATTCCGGGCGCGACAACGGCTGAGGTCATTAGTCCCGTAAATGTAGTATGCATGGTTTTACCGCAGGAAGTGGAGGTGATATTCCCTCTTTGGAAGGCGAGATCCGGCGCCGACCTACCATCTGCTAACGGGGTTCTCCCGAGCCTGGTATCTCCCATCAGCTGGGCACCACCCCAGCCGGGGCAAGCTCTAAGCTCCCGGCACGTGTGATGGTGTAGTGCATGTTACTATAAGGATAAGACGAGGAAGAGGAAGGAAACATCGAGCGCGGTCCGTGGCTTGTTTGTTTGTGTGCTTCTCCGTCATTCGTCCAGGGTTGAACAGGGAACCCACAGAAAACATCCGATTAGAGCAGCCGGGAGCTCGAATTCTCCTGCAGGCAACGGCTGAATTCGACCTACCTATGTAGCTAGTGTCGAAAATACTGCCACCCTCGGGTCTCAAACCCTAGGACCTCCCGGACAGAGGCACCGTACTGACATCAATTGATGCCCTAAGCCACCTTTGCCGGTGGCACGTGGTTCTGAGGTGCCGTCTCGTATCCACATGGTACATCGACACACGTATGTTGACAGTAAACATACATCGAACTATCAACACCGTTACGCTAATGAAACACAGTCTGATCACAAAGTGAGAGTGATGGCGATCGCGCTGCGGATCCCGCTGGACATTCCGATTTTCATATTCGTGCTACGATCATTGCTGAATTACGTTGGCTTTGCCCGTGGACTAATTTTATCTCCGTGCGATCTATTGTGGAAGATGTGCGATGTTTACGAATGTGTGATGCAAAACAGAGCGGCAGAGCTCAATGGACGCCACTCGAGGTGCTATCAGTCCAGGAGTTTCCAGATGGGCCGCGTGAGGCGGGGGCGGCGATCGGAAACCGACCGGTGACCTCGCGCAACGCGCTATCTCCAGGGCCGCGCGCGCGTCACCGCTTATCTCGTGCACCTCGCTTATCGAGTGCGCGCCGAGCAGCCGACTGCCTCTCGCAATTAGCAGTGGCACGTAGGGCTGTTGTCGCGCGTCACGTCTCCGCATCTCGTCGTTCTGGCTTCGCGGCGAACGCGCAGGCGGAGTGGTCACCCCCCAATGCGGGTGAGTCTGTGCTGCGGTGGAGGATGTGATGCGTTCGCTCGCGATGTACATAAACTTGTTATAGGCTGTCGAAAGATTATTCAAGAATTAATGAGAATACGATGCAAGGACCAGTGTTTTAGCCTCCTTATTACTTTGATTGTAAATATTTCCGAATTCTAAGAACATTCATTTTAGTTTACCAAAGTACGGTGTCCGAAAAGTTTAAATCAAGATGTATTTTGGATATTCAGATTTGCCTGTGGAAGGACTCGGCCATGTTTGTTCTTATTTCTGGGTATCTAGACTTTGCTAAACGTCGATAATTCGTCGTTGTCATTCCTACTTTATTTTGAATACCTGCATTTAATTGCTGATTACTTCTCTTGTTCTTAAAATTACGAGGATTACTATATAAGATGCAGCAACATATTTTTTCTCGCGCGTGTGCAGATTATACCAGAAAAATGGTATTTACAGTAGATAGAAGTGAGAATCATCTGGTACAATCGGGTTTACGGATAATGCTGATTATGTTTTCCTGTGTAGGATACAAAGCGATTAACAATCCAGAAAGATCTTCTTAGTGTGATATAATTTTTATTATCAGAAAGTATGGCAAACGTAATTGTAAGTATTACAGTAAACCTCCCAAGTAGTCTCCTGGAAAGTCCAATTCACGTAAGTGGTTGGTAAGTCGCCAACGATGTGGAAGGCGTGGGATACCATTCATCTTGATTTCGGGATCCCATGCTTTACATTACAGGATTGTCCACGTCGTACCGTGTCCCAAAATGCTACAGTTCTTTCACATATAGGTCGCAGGGTGACAAATCCACAGAGATTCGAGAGTGTCTCCTGTATTCCTCGACCCCATCGTTGGAGTTGTTTACCGTACAGCCTCTGTTGTATTCTATTTGATATTGAAATGGAAAATCATTACTTTGTCGAGAAGATAGCACGTCTGATGGCGCGAAATAACTGTCTCTGCTGGAAGGATTTATTCCATGCTGCTGTCACGGTTCTGGCATGTGTCATGATCTGCTATGTTGCGAGTCCCTGTAGTCCTGTCATCTGGTATACGAAAAGGCCCGATGGAGAGGGAAAATCTGAAGTAGTAGAGGAGTATGGCAAACTAAAATTTGTTTTGTACAAAATTTGCATTTATAAGAGAAGGTATACAATTATGATAATTAGAAAATAGCGGCTCTCGTTTCCGTCATATTTTGCTTATGTAAGGTAAGTGTGCACAAATACCCTGCGCGAGTAAACTCGTTCCTGCTGGTTCCGTGAGTAAGAGTGATGATCATGTAGCAACAGTGCAAATAGTTCATTCGTCATAGTCGTTTTCAAGCACAGTGAAGTGCAGCAGGGCGCGACATCAGGGGCCGGGGAGGGCTTTTCTCTCGTTTCATTCAGAGGACTAAAACGTCGCGGTTTTTCACTGCGTTCTAGCACATAAAAGAATTGTTGACAAATCAAAATGAATATATGTATTTTGTAGAGGGTTTTTTCTGCTTTAATTCTGTATATGAATATTATTTCTATAAAGCGCACAGTTGTCGGAATTAAAAACACTGAAATAATGCAAAATATTTAGGTTTTTTTGCATTTATCTTTGTGAAACTTTCCTCGAGGTGAAAAACCTCAAATTAGAATTCAGCGTCCCAAGAAACGGTGAGAAAAAACTTCGCCATTTTTTAACCGGACAACTAGTGTCTAGACTATTGCTTACTTTGCATGTTACATTAATAATGATACTTTGCTTATAAAATGAATAATTTTAACAGTGGTAAGCCCATTTCCAAGGCCACGAGCCCCGTTGAGAAGGACGAATTAATTGAAAGATACATTTTATAAGGCAGGAGGTGTGATAATGACCTAATGTCATTGGCCACTGAAAAAACTCGAAGTATAGAAAAATGTCCTCCACATAAATGCCATAAATGGTATCGCCGTTCTGATGTAAAAAAAGAGATAGTTGTAATGTCTTTACGCTCGTTCCTCATATCCATGTTGCGTGCTGAGGTTGCCTCTCTGAGCGTGAGTGATCCGTGCAAGGGAGGTAGGCTGCTGGAATACCTCCGAGAACCAGTTCCATGCGAAGTTCTGCTGGGCGCGTGGAGAATTGCACGGAGATGCGTTATGGAGAAGAGGAGAAAGTGCTGAGAATCTGCAGCGGCCGTGTCATTTGTGGCGTCCACTGGGCGTGCATTACAACCTCGCATGCGGTGAATGTTAACTCGGAGCCTACCACGAAGATTGCTGACAGAAGACAAACTTGTCTGCGTTGACTTGTTTGGTCCTGGCATTTCGAAAAGATAGGTTGGGTTTGTTATGTGAAGAGTCGATTAACTGATTTGACGAATGTTAATTTCTTACAAATTGCTCATAAGGAGTTGGTCTGTTGCTCTACTTTACTGGCAGGGAGCATTTAGTAGCTGCGTGACAAGTTCTTTGCATTTTGACAATTGGGTTAACAAAAGTTTTTAATAAAACATTAATTCTATTCGATGTTTACAAGCATTTGAGGACATTAACCGGCCAATTTCGTTTACATAAGATTTTTATTCGCGTTCATTCTGTGTCGAGTAAGAAACGTTTTGTATTGTTTCTTTATTTCTTATGTTGCGATTTTAGTTTTTGTACGTTCGCAGGGGAAAAGCCATATTCGGAGTAAATCTCTTCTTTTTGATGGAAACATTCAATCTTTTAAGGGTCCTGAACTTCCCAATGGTTGATAAGCCTCCCAAACCAGTTAAATCGATCCATTTACTCTTACTAAATGCCAATTAAAATTATTTACGAGATTTTCCCTTTTATCCAGTATTGTCACCAAATGCGGTTTTAGGAGGGTTTCATTCGCACTGGCAGCTCCTTTCATTCTTGAATTTCTGTGGAGACTATGTAATGAGTGCTGAATAGTTCAGATTGGTGCCTTGTTTCCGATGATTTCTGTTGCGCACTCTGTCAATGCCTTCGCCCCATCGCCGACATTCCGCTCCCGTTGCGATGCTTGAAATACATTCGCATTTGTACCACTTACCTCCTATTTTCTTTTCGATATTAATATATAGATATCGTGTTCAGTTTTTTTCGCATGTGTCAGAAAATCGGCAATTAAATGCGCGTGTGTTCTAGTTTTTCAGCGCAGATTTCTGTATCGTCTAGCTAAATTATTTCCGGAAGTGCTATTAGTGAAATATATATAAAGTAAGACGTAACACATTTATTAAAAATTGTGTATCAAAAGTGTGTGAAGAAACACAAGAAATTATTTAACATAACCATGAAAATAGTGACAACAAACATGAAATTAAGCGTTCTGATGAAGTAAAAAATGTCGACAGCATGCTAGATTTCTCCGCATGTCATACAGTTGGTGGAGTTTGAGGTAGGTCATTAAAAAAAAAAAGGCTATTAATTCCCAACATCTAATAAATATTTCGCAAACTGGAAAACTGGACGGTGTCCAAGAATTTTTTTTTTACTCGTATGAATGCCCCAACATTGCTCGTCGCGTTGTATCCCGTACCTGAATACTTCGCGAATGGGGTATGAATGTAGATGCGCCCGTGTCTTCATGCATCACGACTGCCGAGATAGTGCACGGCGGGGAAGGGGGGCAAGGGACGAGACTAGACGTGACGGGACGGGTCGGGACGGCGCGACGACGACATGCACACGGTTCCGTGTTACGAGGTCACGCCGATTAGATGAGGCAGCGGCGGGCGCCCTCTGGCGTCGCACTCTCTCCGCCGACGCACCGCGCAGCCGCCCGGTCTCCTCTCTTTCGCGCCGTCTTCGCCTCCCGCCTCATATCTCTCCGCTTCGACGCCAGAAGAAAGCGCGCGTACTTCGCGTTAAAATCGATGCCAATTGCGGAGAAAGCGATCGGTAATCAACTTATTACCCTATTCGATGTCTCTACACTTTGCAAAGTCTGTGTTCGGTGCTCTTCGTGCCTTCTTGCGGAATATAAAAGTGGTATTGGAAGGCAATTTTTTTTCCAAAGGAATGGTATCTACTTTTAAAATGATCTTAATTCTAGTGAATACGGAATGTCTGGAAATTTCACAAGTTGCAAAGTGACATTGGCATTTCAGAATTTATATGAAGAATAACGTACGTTCTCTCTTGATATTTCTGCTGTTTCGTGTGGGTACCTGGACTTCGCAAAGTCCATGCTAAATGATTAGGACTATGGGGATGAAGCATCTGGCATTGCCAGCTGTGCACGCGGGATGTAGGTAGAACGACTTTTAACGTCGCCCCTTCCTCTCTGACCACTGCGATGGCCCTTTCCCCGGTCAAGCGCCCCGCGAAAGTCGGCGTTCGCCGCCGGCGCAGCGTGTCATGGCTCTCCTCCCCGCCCCCTTCGCCCCTCCCACCCTCTCTTTGCGCGGGGACCTCCCGCTGCCGCCTTCTCTCGTCGGCCGGCGAAACCGTCGCTCGCCCGAAGTGGCCGTCGTTCCCACGGCCGCTCCCCGGCGCTCGCAGGCCAGAGAGCAGGGAGTTTAGGTACGGCTTCCAGTTCAAGATACGATGAAATCGATACTTCTGGTTTGGACGAAACGATACCTGCCTGCGTTCTCTTGGTGCACGCTTGACATTTGCTCCCTTCGATTCGAATTATGGCATCTCGATTTAGTCTACGCAATTGTATTTCTACAACTACTTTTTCACCACGATGGTTTATGTGATGATAATGTTGTAATTCCACTAGATGCGCCGTAGAACAAGACGAAATATCCATGTCAAATGCAACCCGCACAACTCAACAGTATTATTGCATCTATATCGATAAATAACTCCTAAACGAAGCGTTAGGTCATAAAAAACCAAAATTTTGTGGAGACCTCTAAGAAACATTTCTCACACTATAATCTTCGGGATGTGATCATCTTGAACATTGTGTTACATTTTTGCTGGTCCGGCGCTTCTCGATATTAACCCACCTGCTGCTCAGAGACTTGCAGAATCTGCAACTAAATATGAATGAGAGGGAAAAAGAAAGACAGACAGACACATATACACACACACACACACACACCAACACACACACCACCACACAGACATAGACTGAGAAGTGAACATAGAGAGAGGGCAGAACATTTGCCGGGTTCCTGTAGTATATCTATAAAACTTGATGTAGACAACTTTCATTCTAAAAATATATCACAAAAATGTACGAAGATTTAATGTCTCGGTTCTTAATCTACAGTAAATTATAACGTTTTACATTCTACACCTTTCAAACTCTTACGTTCTGGGAATTGTTTTGCATCCACTTCCCCACTTCCGAGGCATCTACTATGCACTTGAACGAAGTTGTCACACCATTGGTCTTTCTTCTCTGTAGGTATAGAATCTGACTTTGGTAATAGGTTGAGCGTATTTGAATTTCTCTCGAGCTTAGCCTTAGGTAGATCATTATTTATCCGTCGCGTTTTTAGTTGATATTACATTAATATTTTCTTCGATGCAATGATGCAAATCTACAGAAGTATGATATATTTCATTTTTCTTAGAGCTCTCCATGGCCACTGAAAGCAATCCCCTCAGAGTGAAGGACAGTTCAGTGTACGAATAGCCCAAGCTGAATACAATGAATGCGACAACGCGTTGGCTTGAGAGCTGAGACGCGTGATGTTGATGGCCAGCCAAGCGGAGACGCGCCGATGGACGCACGCTGGAGGTTGGGGGACGTTGGCAAGCCACAGCCTCACGCACGCCTCAGGATGTAGATGGAACGGGCATGGAAATTAGTTTTAATATTATGATACTAACAGCAGGACTGAAAAAAATCCTACCAATCTCTGACTATATATTTTGCGAATAAAATTTGTTTTTTTAATTACCTTACACGAGTAAATGATGAAGTGGCCTTGTTGCTTATTGCCGTTCAAAATAATCAACCCTCTTTCAAGGAGTAATACTTTAGAGGCGTATTTAATAATAATAATAATAATAATAATAATAATAATAATAATAATAATAATAATAATACCCTTGTGGCTCCTCTCGGGCCTGCTCTTCTGCCTAACCACTCATCCTATTTACTACTAATCGTTACTTGGGAAAAATATTCAGCGATGCCTACGCTTCAATTTCAGATGCATTTTTTTATTGTCATTGCGTTAAGCGCGTTAATTGAATTCGAGAATAATCGCTTGGCCCACCGTATCGCCCCTCCCAGCGCGCTTCTTCCAGTGGAGGCGAGCAGCGGTGCCACCCGCCCTGACGCGCATGACAATGCGGGCCGCGAGTTGAAGGACCGCGACGCAACGGCGACGCGACGGCGACGCGCGCCATCGGCACCGTTGCGGAAAGCGAAAACGCCTGCCTCAGCGCCTCGGCCCCTCGGCCCCACGGCCCGCCGCTGCTAATGAGAAGCCCCTCGTGGGTCTCGCCTCGCCTCGCCTCGCCTCGCCTTGCTTCTTCCAGCACAGCTGCCACTGAAAAGCTTTTTATTATTATTATTATTATTATTATTATTATTATTATTATTATTATTATTATTATTATTTAATTACACCCCTACCTCTATAGTGACTACTTAAATTGAACAGATTAATATAATCACAGTACAAATTATGATTCTAATTATGTGAGTTGATTTCCCACTAACTTCCTGACAATTCTAGTCATTGAGATGATTATAACCTTCTGCATCTCTTCCGCAGGTTTTCAGGAAGATCTAATTCTCTGAGACTTTGATGCATGACCTTTGGGATGGCTCCAGAACTTGATAATATAATAGGAATGATTCTCACTCTGCCTGCGTTCAATTGTTGGGAGATAGACTCTTAGAGATCAACATACATAGTCTTCTGTGGGTTCGAAAAGAAATTGCAAGTATTCGAGATCGGGACATCAGTAATATTCACTTGCCAGTTTTCTTTATTGAACCTAACAGTATTAGGTCGATGACAGATGACTATTCTGTCTGTGAGAATCGTTCTGTACCAGAACAGCCGCTGAGAACGCTTCTCCAAAACACTCAGTGCGGAATTCGTGCTTCAGATATTAACTGGTATTTCTGGACCAATTCTTTGTGGATTATTTTCGCTCCTGCATCATCCCTGTTCCTGTGCCCTCGTTCAGCTGTATGTGTGCATCACGGTGTAATGTGCTGTATTGATTCAATTTGTCCACAACCTTATCGGCAACGGTCATCGTTCACGACTTGAATCTTTCAGTATACATTTTCTGAAATTGCGTGTTTGGAATTGAAATTACTTGATTTTGTATGGCAACCGCGAATCCTTCCGTTCCAAGCAAGATCTTCCCTGAGTAGTAGCCAGTAGTAACCAGTAGTTGAACGACTGTGTTAATGACATGTGCTTGGCTGATTTCGTTTGGATGTATTGCATACATAGAATTTGACATCCATGCATCAAGTTTTTGCTGGATCCAAACCGAACCGAAATGCGTGTTTGCGTGTCCAGTGTGGGTGTCGTAGCAGTGTGATTTGGGCACCGAAGGTTAGTGGCGCAGGGCACGCGGGGAGGGAACTTGCTGCTGTGGAGTCGCGCTCATCCGGTGAAACGCTGAATAGACGCGATGCACTGTGGAAGATCGCCCTCGCTTTCGTTGGATTTCAAGCTCAGGAGAGAAAGTACGTCGGATAGACTCCACATTTGAGCTGGACCTCGCATCTCGTAGGAACTTGATGTTAAACGCACTAGTGGGCCATGCCTATCACCCCCTATACTTTTGTCAAGTGTGTAACATTTCTTAAGAAAGTGTCTTCGAGGATAAAAGGGAAGTATCAGAGATCACGATGTTAAATACTATTTCAATAATCAACTGTTAACCATGATGAAGGTGTGAGGAGGTGATTCTGTACGCTTACCGTCAAAGAGTGTATTTTAGTACGTAAAATATCATATTAGGAAAAATTCGTAAAATATTGCATAACGAGAGCTGTGCGAGTTTGAGGTAACTTCAGAAATCATTTAAGAGAATAGTAAAATATAAACACGTATGTTAATTTCATATTATAATTTATGTAGGGAAGGGAATAGTTATACTTTCTCTATGCGGCAAATGGGGAATGTTAAGTAATGGTGCAAAATTCGATAGCGAGATTTAGCAGAAATACAAGTTTGGGGGATCCCTGATATAGAAAGTGTTATTTTCGAAAACGTCAGTCTTTCTTTTCGTCTGTCTGAACACTAGTGCCTAAACCGTACCCAGAATTTTGCCCAAAATTGATATCCATTGATCGACAAGACCGAATTAAAGGCCTGTGAATTTGACACTTTTAAATTTGGGAAGTAATTTACATGAAGATTCTGGAACATTTACAAAGTCTTTCCAAAATAGCTCCAAATTGTTTCTTTAAATGTTTACTGAGGAAGCGTATAAATAAAAATCCGATTTTTTTCAAACTTGTAAAATTTCGAAAATTTCAAAAGTTTATATTTTTGTATTTCTTTACTTTCAACATTAAAGCTAGAGGTTTCTTTCTTAATGCTATAACTTTTTCTTGAAAATAAGATATTTAAAGAACAGCTTTTGCGTAATTTTCAGTCGAATCATGACATTAAAAAGAGATTAAGAATATTCAAGATTTGTTTAATAAAGTGCTAAAAAATTGTTTCACTTATTTTTATGATATTTCAGGTCGTATTTGAGGCGCTGTTTCAGTCGCCGCTTAAACCACACCGCGCGCCTGTGTGTGGCTTCGTTCCACCCGCGTCCCTCGAAGTCCACCTTGATAGTGTCTTGTTTTTGTGGAGGTTTGGGAATTATACGACAGTGTAATTCTTAGAACGGCCTCGAGCAAAAGAATCCATCCGAAAAAGCTGTTAAATTAATCTTAGAGAACACGTTTCGTACTGTATGATAAATATATTAGAGAGGTAAAATATTCGTTATAAGGGAGAACATTGGACAAATGGAAGCATATCTTCAGTAATACTATTGTCGTAGTAAAAACGAATATAGGCCACATGCCATTAATTACATTATTTCCGTTAGACCTAGTTACTGCTTGCGTCGTGAGCAAACTCTCACATTTTGTACTGGCAAGTGCAAAGATGTGAAGGCGGAGAGTGAGGTCCAGGCGCAGGGCTGTCGGGCGGTGATGCCCTTCCTCGGCCACTTTCTCATTCACTTTCCTCTCGCCCTCCCACGCTCCCATCCGGCCCCGGGACGGCCCCACGATCGCTCTTCTCACTCATTCACTCGCTCACTCGCTCGCTCGCTCGCGCGCTCGCCGTCCGCGCCGATCGGGTGCGCTGCGGGCGGAGGTTTATTCTAATTTCACCGAAAATATGAATACCACGCAAGAATAATGTCTTCAATTCTGAACTACATTTATATTAAGTTGCTGTATAAGAGCCTCAGGAACCCGATTAATATTAAAAGACGAACGTATTTCATGTGTTTTTAAAATTCATCTGTCAACTACTAGCTGTTGCTATTTTTGCAATTCTTGAATGTTGAATCAGGAGCTTATTATGTACATTCTTAGTTCCGTTTTTATGATCTTGCGCATGTCCGAGATACACTGAATTGTGGCAGTGCAATACAAAATAAAGTATGTAATCGTTATTCCAAATTTGCTCTTCAACTGCGCACGATATCTTGAGCTCCACAATGTTTTCTGGGCGTCCTTATTTCTTGTATAAGAATCCCAGCGGGATCCCGACAGCTAGGACCGAAATAATGTTTCTTGTCTGTGTTTCATTAGTTCAGTAATTACACAGCCAACAAGTGTTATTGAATTTTAAGAACTAATAAGCATTTTAATGTTTAGTAAAATTCTTATTCCAATAAACGAGTGTCGTAGTTTGTCGTCCCCACCGTGTACTTTTGAAGTGTCACGCCATTCCCTGCTGTGTGCGTGTGTGTGTGTGCGCGTGTGTGTGTATGTGTGTGTGTGTGTGTGTAGGTGTGGCGTGTGGCCATGGCCTTCGCCGCCCCGCCCCTCCGCTTCCGACGCTTCCTCCGCTTTCGCCGCGCCGGACGCCCGAGAGCAGCGTTATGCTGAGTGAAGCGCGGATGAGGTGAATGCCCCAGCCGCTTCCGCCGCGGAACATCTGGGAGGGGTGGATGGAACTGATTCGTTTTGTTACAATTTAAGGAATTGAAGTTGGCAGCGAGTTGGTCTTGTACTATTTTTGGGGCGGGGGGATTTGTAAGGGAACATCTACACGGAAGCAAATTCCTGCTGCCACGCTACCGTTTTCCATTTCTAATCATATCAGGACAGATATATTGTGGGGTGTATATTTATATATATATATATATATA
>BOPP01000160.1:76349-158287 GCA_017312745.1 Gryllus bimaculatus | reverse complement strand
TATATATAAAATATGTATTTTCCCGTAAGACTATGAGTGAAGCTTCCTGTGATCTACTGTGCCGCGGCTGAACGTATGCGATCTGCCTCGTGCTGAGTGTGTACGGCCGTGGGAATACGAGCGTGTAACGGGGGCCGCCGTGGGAAGAAAGTGGTGACGGAGGGGCGAGGGGGGGTGAGTGGAGCGCGTGTGTCGCCGCCATAAGCCACGCGCCGACAGTGGACGCGCGCGCTGCGCTGCGCTGCGCTGCGCTGCGTTGCGTCTGGATGTGGGCCGTCGTCTCCCTCTGCCGCAGAGCGCGAGCACGGCCTTCCCTGCCGCCTGCTGGGATGCCACTTAACGATGCGAAAGGCAACCTGATGAGTGGGTCGTGAGGAAATCGTTTCCCAGCGAAGGAAAGTGTGTGGGATGCAAAATGCGAATTCCTTTTCGTAAATTTGAAAAGTTAATGAATCTCTTGAGGCATTTCAGTGGTTGTTCAAAAATGAAAGAAAAACACAACAACATAGCTTCATCATTCAAAAATTTGCTTTACTTGTCGTACCAATGATCTGTGCAATCTGAAGTTACGAAATGAATGCATATTATGAAATGAGAATTTTCTGTGATGTGTTAGAAGAAAAAAAATAGCTGTTTTATTTATATCGCTCTTAATTTGGGTTCAAAGATGAACAATATTGGGTATCGAACTAACAAAAGTTTGAGGACAATACTTTACTTGAAAACTGTGTGTTTATTGTTTTTAATTATGCTATTCTTTATTTTATAAACTTACCCTTCTCTTATCTGGTTTCTTATCTAGTCTCTTATATGGTTTTAAATGAAATAACTATTGAATTATACACAAATGTTATTTGGTAATTAATATTTTTTTCCATGCCCCGAGTATGAGAAGAGTGAATGCAGTCCTTGAATGCCCTCCGAAGCGGATGGTGCATTCACCGCGTTACCGAAGGGTGATACAATTTATTAACACCACTGTATTTTGCTGTTTTATTATATATATATATATATATATATATATATATATATATATATATATATATTAATTTGTCGCTACACACGAGCGCAGCTAACGACAACAAGTGGTACACGAGCCCCTTGGAGTATCGATGGATGCCTTATCCTAAGTCTACCGAATATTCGTTAATTTTTCGCGTGCGTGTATCTCCCAGATTCGTTAGCGTCCCGAAATGTCCGTTTGACCGATGGCCAATGAAGTTTGAATGGAATATGACCAATGGAGTTTGCAGTTCCCAAGCGAATCTCATTTCAGCCAATGCGAGGAGAAAGGGTGCTTGTAGAAGAGTGATACTGTTCTTGATGTTACTTCGTCATACTGTTGTAAATAATTATGCCTAAATAAATAAATGAAGAATTAATTAATAATAGAGTGAATGAGCATGCGATATTGCACATAACTCATTGATACAACTTCCATTTTTACTTATCAGGTATTTTTACTTACCTAAAATTTTATTGCAAGAAAGAAAAATCTTTCTGAAATGTTTTTAAATGTTTGTTGGGGTCTCTCTTTATTAGCATGGTTTTGACTTCAGTACGCGAATTTTAACAATGTACTAATTGTATAATTAACCGCCTGTGCTAGATTGAGTTTCGATAAAGGGATTGGTATTAACATGTTTAGCAATAAGATTAGTTTGCTTTTTAATGTTGGTTTTAGGTGTTAGCAAATAGATGTAGGGTGCTGGCGAAGCAGTGCATTGAATAAAGGTTTGCAAGAAGTGTCCAAATTCATGGAAGTATGCAAGTTACAAAATGTGATTTATAAATTAAAATGCCCTCTTTAATACGAAAACGTATGTGCCATGTAGCCCAGGTAGTTTTGTTTTGGCGTCTTCCCCGCCGATGTAGCGAGTGCCAGTTGTGTGGGGAGAGTTTCGGAACGCAGTCCTCTGCGGCGTGCCAGGAGGGAAGACTGCGGGCGGTCCATAACCTGTTGTGTAGGGTGCGGAAGGTGGCCATGGAAACCGACGAACGCGATTCCGGGCTCGCCTCAAAAGTCACTGACGTTAAACAAAAGCATTTTTATGGCACCCGTCGGGGATCGTATTCTGGATTTCCCACCCACCGGCACTCTTGAAGCCAGGTGCTGCCTTAACAATAGCAGCCGCCGTTGATGTTTAGGTAGCAACATCAAATATCTTCCATGGGGCATGTTGCACGTAGGCCTGAAGTCAGAAAAATACCTATGAATCTTAATTTCGTTTTGTCATTACAAGAAAGGGATATGCAAAATCTTTAGATGATTAGAAGCTCGGGTGGAGATATAGGAGTTCAAACTTCCTCTAAAATATATAAGTTGTTTCGTTCATCGCATTGCAACTCTTTCTTTGGAATTAATAGAGCGTTATTTCAGATGTGAATGCCTTATCATTCCTTCCTGCGGCATGTCCCCAATTCTTGCGTGTTAGTGGCCATTGTGATGACGTTTGATGTTTAATATTTCGCCACGCTCCTGTAATATTTTAAAGACTTTGCGAATAATTTTTCCTAACGTCGAAACGTAGGAGGACACACAAATCCAGCTTAGTAGTAATTTAACCACAAGTCGAATCTTCATCTACTTAGAACTTTGACGGCTTCATGTCAAATGTGGGCATAAGTGGTTTTGTCGAGGTGGATGGGTGCGATCAGTTTTCTCTTATGTTATCCCTATGTATTATCGTAGCTCATTTTCTCCTTTAGCTGTAGGCTGAGAAAATAAAATTTGAATCGAAATGAAAGAGAGGGGGACGCCACTAGGAGTTTTCTCAGCATGTGTGTGTGTGTTTGTGGAGGGGGGTACAGTTGTAGTGTCCTGCCAACTTGATGTTTTCTTAAGAGTAATATTTCATTAAAGCTGAAAATAAAATGTATTTATCTCTTCCAATTAATATTTATAACGTACACAATTAACATGTCGAATGACTTTCGCTAGTTCAGAAAATTGGTAAAATTAGGGTAGAAAGTTACATTTTTTAAGGAGGCTTCGGAGGCTGTCTCCATTATCCGCCTCCCCCCCCCTTCATTGGTTACGCACATGGTACATTCATTAAAAATCCTGTCGATTTTCACCGTTTTACTGTCAAATGGATCTTCGGTCTGGATTGGTCGTGCGGATAGTCATTCAACAACCATTAACGTCTTCGAGAACCTTGCCTCGATTACCTCTACATTAGAATCGCGAAAGTGATTTCTCTGGTCCAGACTCGTCTCAGGGAAAGTGGTTTTCCTGGTGTAACCGATGGTAGCTGCGCATCGAACGGGCCTTGACCTGCATGCAACTTTCCTTTCGCCTCCCAGACCGTGCCTCTGCCAAATAATAAATTAGGCATACTCTTCCTGATCATAAGGTTCCCAGACGGACGTGCAGGGGTGCAGTTCTTTCCCATTCATTTACGTTTCTAGAATTGCTTCGCAATATACCATACGTTTGCTTGCGAAGCTGAGTGGTCGCAGACGTTCATGAAGACGTTAGAAATGTTTTCTACTATTTTGGTTATAGGATTAGCTATTCATAATTAATTATAAACTTTTTGTTTTAACTTCAATATTTTAGTCCAGTAAGTATTTCATTTGGTACGTATTAACCAGCACAGTGTGGCATCTCCAATGTTTTAATCAGTTTTTCATATTTATTAATTCGAGTTTTCGTAATTAGATAATAATGATAAAAAAGCGGTCAGTTCCGCACCAGCAGACAGAGGCGCTTCAAATGGCACCTCGTTGGCCCCAAACGGTAAACCCGAAGAGGTCTTATCGTGAGTGACGACCGGCCATGTGTAGATGTATAGAAAGTTCGTAGTCGTGTATTCCAGCAAAAATCTTCAACGTGAGCCGCCAGGCTGATTGCTGGTTCCAAATAGGAATGCGACATCGCCAACAAAACATCGATGTTAATAAAATATCGCCCTCACAACATCGATGTTTTAAACATGAATGTTCTACTTTTTAAAACTGCATTAGTAACCATAACTGTTAACACAGGGGGTGGTAATTTGAGGGTAGTTGCATTTGTTTACGTTTTATTCTTATCTAATTAACAAAACTGTCAAAAATGATCAGGAGAATTCCTATTTCTGCACAGAACTTCTCACCCACTCAGAATTGTCTATTTTGAAATATATAATTCGCCCTTCATTAACATATGCATGCTCTATTTGGAGTGGTGCAGCGAAATCTCAATTCAAAAATTAGAGGTAGTATAAAATAAATGTTTATGTGAAGTATTGAAAGCTGCCTAGATCATAAGAAACAATCAAATATTACACGAACTCAGTATTCTTCCTCTAAAATCTTGGATCCTTCGTCTTTCAGGTAAATTTTATGCTTCCATTTCTTGTTCTTCTCCTGGTTATTCATCTTTTCAACTGGGAAAAACTTTTCCGCGAATGAAATCACGTTACTCAAAATATCTCTTACATCCTCAATAGATATCTTTTCTCTCTGCATCTGTTATTTGTTGTATAAATGTTCATGTATTATTTTCTATTCATAACTATTGTTTATGTTTAAGATTATTATGACTCTCCAAACCCAAACAAAAAATACTACTTACACATGTTATAGGTTAGAGGTTACTTTTTACGTTTATCCTCAACTTCTACTTCATGTTTATGTACTTGTACATACCCTTGTATGTATATGTATGTATGTATATATATATATATATATATATATATATATATATATATATATATATATACACACATATATACATATACGTTTCATCTTTTTAAAGTGATCATAGCTGATCGCGGGCGCCAGATCTGTGCCTATTGCCCTGCGAGTGCCGAGACTTGCTGACTCCCCTATTCCAAACCGCTTCGGCTTCGACGAGCCCGTCTGCCTGGCGCAATTGGCGAGTGCCTGTCCCCAGGAGCGGAGGAACCTGCGAGGGCTCGTTGGCGGGGCGACGGAATCCGGAATAGAAAGCAGCGCGGGCTCCGTCGAAATCGATCGGGTGCGCTCGATCCATCGATGTTCCACCCCCACCCCCACCCCCTGTCCTTTTCTCCAGCTGCCCAGTCTGTTTGGCTGTCGTGTGCCGCTATCAGAACGATCAGCGCCGCCGAAAGTGGAAGGATTTTGATCGTCTCATCGTCTTTGAAACTGGAAATGACGCTCGTTCACGCCGTGAAGAAAATTATTAATTGCTTTCTTGTCACCCAAAATTGCTCTTTTGCGAAATGGTTCGCGAATACCTCATGGAAAGCAATCTTAGTTTGAAAGGGTCGTCGGTTGGCTTCTGAAGTTAAAGAGAATTTCATATTTGCTCTTAAACGCAGATATAATCATAATATACAAACCGTGTTGAAATATGACCCTTATTGTTCTTCGTCCGTAGGGGCTACACATTTTCTGAAGAATCTGCCTTCACTCAACACACTTTTAGAAGCGCGTCAAGTTTTTCTTCATGTCGCCCGAATCTTTCAGTAGTGGGCACCCGTCAAAATTTGACGGCGAGAACCGGCAGAAAACAGATAAGTTTATCCGACAAATTCTAGAACAAATAGAAGACCTCTCACCGTTCATTTTTTGCATCTTCACAGAAAGCCGCTTCTTAATGACACAATTCAATATTATTACACAACGTATGCTGCATCGTATTAAATAGTATTCTGCATACAATCAATCAACATTAAGAAAATAACAATATTTTGGGGGAATATTACTTTAGGAATGAGTTTATTTCCCCATGTAAACTACAAACGGAAATAATTTGCCTGGTTTCAGCCGTTTGGGAAATTCAGACCACCATTTACATTTTCTTTATAACGATGTTTAGACTAGAAAGTATTAAACAATATTGTGGGTATTGGTACGCATTCGTTTGAATTCAGTATCTCGGCGTCCTGTTAGATACCTCACGTAAGACGAGGCGTTGGACGTAGCCCGAATTGCTGGGAAAGTACTTAAAAGTTGCAACTTCTTAAACGTTTTTCCTTAGGAGCCCACGATGTTAATGTTAATGTAATTTATTCCTCTATTTTAGATCATTAAATGATTCCATTACATTAAAAAATATAAGTAGATGTTGAGTAATTATGACTTCACGCACCTCTAAATGTTATATTCGGAGTTCTCTCTTTAAAACAGGCTGTTCAAGGGGAAAAGGTAAATAGCTTACTGGAGTTCGTGTGCACTGCGTCCAGAGCAAGTGGCGCGGGATTCAAAAGTAAGGCTTGTAGCAATGCCCCGGAGGATTGGCGGTACGGACTGGCACATGACAAATCTTTCGGAGAAGTTAGTTGAGAGTTATTTTCCCCAAATGTATCTGTATTAATATAATTCATCGCTCGCATATAATTTGTCGCTCTTTGTGGATTTGGAGAAGAAATGAGAGCGGAATCCGGGAGAGCTGGCAGCGCTTATAAGAGCGCTGGGTTTCCCAAGCAGGCGCCTATGTCTAAAGCAATTCCAGAGAGTTCAGCTGGTACGTTAGGAGTTCGTTCGTTTAAATGGGATATGCAGGCTTCTTAACGTGCCACCATATGGCATTGCAAGAGCTGACTGGATTATTCAGTGTAGCACACTAGGATTCAATAGGATGCAGAGGTGTCCGGTGGCGGGGGCGAAAACGGTTGCTAGCCCAACGCAGCGTCCAGTTACGCTCGGAATTAGTTTCCCGTAATGAGCCTCGCGGCCTGTGCCGTTATTTGAACAGGCGGCGCGGCGCCGGCTGACTCGCTGGCGAGATCGGCAGTCCCCGCCGGACCTTTCGGTGAGCACGCGCAAATTAATATTTAGTGAGAAAAATTGATAAATTTGCTGATGGTTCTCTGGAAATGTGTTCGTCTTTGGTTATGCGGTGTGGTTTCAATTTGGTGGAGTAAGTCTGAACACAGTGTACGAGTTTATAGCTGTAAAATATAAACTAACACTCCATACTTTCAAATGAAACTGAGACCGGAGTTTTGCCCATATTGGTTAATTTCTTTGAGATTATCGCTTAAAAACATTTGTTTCTACACATAATAGTACAGAATAATATACTTAATAAAAGTACTAATAGCGGTCCCTTTCTAACGTTTTTTCATTGTTTTCATTTTATTGTATCGTGATAATTCTATATTTCCATTTCGGTGTCTTTATGCTGACTATTCATTTTCTGAAAGTTTATAAATGTATTTGGCATATAAGTGTACAGTCGGATTAATCCAACTTTAACCAGCTAGCGGTGTTGCTAGGCTTGGACACTGTTTTAGGTATCCAAGCCTGTGGATAAGGTACTCTCGGCTATGGAAACTCAATCGATTGTATTTAAAGCTACAGCTCTATTTTTGACCTGGCGGGGAATCGAACCACGGAAAGCTAGTCCGCGAGTCACCCGAGGGGCATATTCCTGTCAGTGACTCAGAATTCTTTTGCCAATTCTTTGGAATCCAAAAGTCTCGCGAATAAGAATATTTATTTAGTACCTAAGTATTTTAAAACATTCTTATTACAATGCGCTATTGAAGAATGATAGTGTAGTATGTTACATGGTGTATAGAATTGAAGACCTTGGGGCAATAACATTTTGTGCCACATTTTTGATGAAATTGAGATATTAGTGTTTTTCGATGCGCCATAGATGCAATTAGATGCTGTGATTTAAAGATTTACCGCAAGACGGCAGTGTAATTCATAAGTTCTTTATCCATATGTGTAGAATGCAATGTCTAAACATTTACTCTCCTTTTCCTCAAAAGTACGTATTGTGCCATAGCATGTTATTGCCCTGAAGTCTTCAATTATATTATAACACTTGTGTCCTAATAATTCTTATAATGACATTGATCTCAGTTACATGAAATTTCACTCTAGACAATCAGAGAAAATATAAACATTGTAAGAGTGAGGTCACCAGTGCTTTCAGCAAAATTGATCAATAGAGGTGGCCGCTTGATTACATCTATGGGGTTCCTGGAAGCCTACATCATTCCTAATAGTGGTAATTACTATCAAATTTGCACTATTATACAGTAATTGATGTGTGAATAATTTCACTTGCATAATATACTATATATTTGGTAGTAAACATTCTCAGCTTTCTTTTCCTTTATTTTGAAGGTTTGTTGGAATAAGCTGTGACTGAATTTTATGTTCTCTTTAACATTTTAAATTATCATAAACAACAAAATACAGTTTAATCAAGGTATTTAGTAAATTTGCCTCCTCATCGGCTAATACGAAACAAACCCTTGACCCCTTGGCTTGTCACTCATTCTCTTAGTCGAATACGCCTTTTTCCGTCCTCACTGAAACAAAGAAGCGAGCTAGACTTGGAGATGCAATTCTTATCCAGTAGAAACTCTACAACATGGCGGTGTGATGAAGACGAAGTGAGTGAATGGCCTTTAGATCGGAATCTTGCACGCGGCTTGCTCCGCTAGTCATTAACATATACCCACAGCAGGGGAGTACGAGCTAGCAAACCATAGGAACGCGTTGTTGTTTCATTGATATATATTTATAATAATGCGATAGAGATTTCGGGTGAATACGGGAATTCGAAAGGTTAGAATTCGGTATGGTATATATGTTATAATCGCTTGAAGGCCTTTGGTCTAGCCACATAGTAGCAAATTATGCAATTACGTTTGTAATAATTACCTATTAAATATAAAATAAAATAATAAAAACCATCCTCTGACAGGTGGCTACTAAATAGGGGGTATGATTTACTTTGCTTATGGAAAAATTAGTCGGTTCCACGGAAAAATGGCCGTTAGTTGAGGTGACCACTTAATTAGGTTTCACTGTGGGTATGCTATTTTAGAAGATAAAAAAAAGGCAAATTTAATTTTTTTACGGGTTTTGCCTGTGTTCGAACTAATCTTTGAAATAAACAAACAAACAGATTTCCATGCGATTTTCACTGAAAGGAATAGGGTTTTCTCGAAAATAATTTACGCTTTTTCAAATTATTATTTTCTTCTAAAGGAAGTATGCTTGTTTTTTCATATTAATATACAGTTTTATTCCGATCTAAAAAAAAAAGTTCTACTCGCGACTTTCAAAACAAGGGAAAAGTCGGTATCTCTGTAAAATTTCATGGGGCAGGGCAGAGCAGGGCATGGTATGTCATGGAGAGGGGCAAGAAGGGAGGTAAGAAGAAGGCCAGGCCAGGAATACACTATAGATAGAATTTTAATTTGTTGCGCTTCCAAGCCCTTTGTGGGGCGTTGAGCGCTTTGCGCTTGGAGTAATCCTTCATTAATTTAGGAGTAATCCTCTATTACTAGTATGTCATGTCACGTATCGTAGTCAGTTGTCAAGAGGACCGCCGGGTCGCATCTCCACGTACGCGCCTCCTACCACGCGTTCCTCTGTCACTACCCAGAGGCCTGAAGTGGAAAGGAATAAGGATAGGGCTAAGGTTTAGGACACTTCACAGTTGGTTGGACTAACCCCTGTGAACAAACTCTTTTTATCGTAACAAATTTCACATGAGATTCTACGGGAATCGAACCCGGAACCTCGGTGGTGAAAGGCAAGCGACTTCGCTAGAGCATCTTTTCTTTTTCTAATTGACGATTTTCATAAATAAATAACGTATCGCGGGATACTTCTGCTGATGTATTGTTATGTTAATATTATTACCTGCGGAAATATTTGTCCACGATATTTTTTTAATAAAAAAAAAATTGAATACGTCATGTTGTTGCATAGCTCACAACAATTATCTCACTTGCGCACGTTAAATAGCTTCCCAGATTGTCCGAAACTCTTTCTTTAACTTGGAAGAGTTTCAGTAGGTAACTATTTGCACATTCTGAATTTGAAGGAGGAAATTGAACAAGATTTTCTGCTAGGCGTACGCAAATGCTGTTAATTAGCTATGGAATCGTCACGAACAAGCGGTGTCATATGTTTCATGATTGTTATGGTCAAATTGTACGGGAAAATCGCGCATCGTGTGTTGTTGTTTGTTTTTTGTTTTTTTCCATCCAAAAAGAGTTCAGTCTGGCAGGCCATGTTTCTGTACAAACAAATCTGGAAGGGAATTCTGGAAAAGAAAGAAACAGTTTTGGAAGGGTGCGCACAGCTACGTATCAGCCATGTACAAAGTGCTGGTGCCCAGGATGACCCGAGCTGCGTTGTTCGCGGCGCGAAGGGGTGCGGCTGCTCCTTGCCTTCCCGTTGTCTCACATTCTCTTTCTTTGTTGCAGGTGAAACTCGAGCGGGTGATTGGTCTGACAGTTACCAGCAATGCGGCGCTCGACTGTGACCCCAACTCTGAAGTGGTGGCCTACCCCGCTGGGTGAGTACTACGGAGAATACCATTGCCCCACGTGTTATTGTTTGTTGATTACCCAAACATTATATTACTTTCGTCTGGCTACATACACAATTCGATGTTAAAGATGGCAATAGCGTTTGGAGACAATCTTGAATCACATTGGATTCGTCTCCAAGACATTTAGGCGAGGGATTTATGCTAGCTTCGCAGATAAGTGGTCTTCGCGTATCTTAGAAACTGTCTTAAAACTAGTGGTGCAACAATAGTACAAACTTTCTCTCTTTTTTGTAACGGCTACGTAGTATCACATTACCCCATTACAAACAAACTCTCAGATAAACTCAACCTTCCTGACGGTTTAAAGATGTAGTTTTAAGGAATGTGATTCATTAAGGAACAATCCCTATTAATGATGTGCAATGTTCATTTTTGTTTGAAATTTTCGAAAATTCGGAGAGTTCAACGAAAATTAGACTTGCGCCATTATTAAGAACTTTTTGCTCTGAGAAAAATATTTAAAGAAAAACCAAGGAGCAGTTTTTGGAAAAAATAATTGTTTAAAAAATTCCTAGATTTCCGCAATATTACGCGAACAGTACACCTTTTTGAAAAATTGTTCATGGTCTTATTTGAAGAGCTATCTTTGAACAGATTTTATTAAGAAAAAACTATATTCAATGTGCAGGAATAGTTGCAGGAAGACATCGAAAAGTCTCTTCCAACTGCATCGAAAACGTATTTTCACATGCTCTCGATTTTTCTGTCCCCTTGTAGTAGAATAGTGGTACAAGAGCACATACTTTTGCTCATTATTTCTAAATTTTGGAATTTTCGAAAATTCAGGCAGTTTAACAAAAATGAGACATGCGTCTATTTATGTCCATTGCTCTATCCGAGGAATAAAAAAAAATAAAGAAAAAATTGGAGCCGGTTTTTGAGAAAAAAATATATAAATATTGCCTGTAATTCATATAATGATCGTTTTATTATGTCCTTAATATGACTTAATGCAATTTTCCTCATCTCTTTGTAAAATTTCCTGTTGAGTTCTTCATGATATTTTCTTACATTATTGAATTTTTTACTGGATGATAACTCTGCAAGTATGAAAAAGTCATGGGATGGAAGTCATGGGGGTCATAGTTCACAAATGTTGATATTTTAAAAAAGGACACGCTTCGACCATTAAAACAAGGAAAATACTTTCGCTAATCACAAACATAGAACCACAAACTATTTAAAATGATCGCAAATAGAGCTTTATCATTCATTGTCAGCCATTAACGTTGCTCACAAACATTACTCGACCACTTATCCATTAGCGGTTTCTCTTTAGGACATTTAAATGCTGACATAGGTAAAAAACGCATCGCTTTTTATTCTTCAAACAAAAACACCACACGATTTCTATTTCTGTTATAAAACGCTTCCAACGAATGCACTTGAAATACAATCGCTACGTAATAGTAAACTACGATGACAAAATAATATACCACACTATATTATACTTTCAATATTTCACTTACAAACCACTATATTCAGAACATGGAATCTCTGAATCATTTGATCTTGTTAGAATACATTATTTATCCAAACTTCTTGCCATGGTAACCGATTTCTAGCCTTCATCACTTGACATTTTGTAAGCACGCGAAGTCATCCCGACTCGGTTCACAACACGAACAACCTATTTCACATTTATCACACGATTCCAAATAATGTACTTGAAATACAGTCACTACGTAAGTATTACACTACGAAGACAAATATACCACACCGTATTATTCTTTCAATATTGTACACCTGAAACACTATATTCACTACACCGAATTTTTGCAACATTTCAATTACAGCTATCGTTTACTGTTCGTTCCTGTCTAATCGATATGCTTTGCACTGTAATTAAAAAAATATCTACATAATTCAGTTTTTTATTTTCATTTTTCGGGCTCGAAATGTCGTCATCGAAATAAGGCTTTTGGATTATCATAGAAACCTGAACTCTTTTCTCATGTCGACATTTTCGAGAAAACATTCGCATCAGTTCTTGAGAAAATTTGGTTCGAACTTTTTCAAAATCGACCCATTTTTAAGTTCCTTTATACACAAAAACGTACATTTTTGAATACCATTTATGCATACAGCTACATTTGGAAAATAACTGTCAACTAACTTCTCCGAAAGATTTGTCATGTGCCAGTGACATACCGCCAATCCTCCGGGGCATTGCTACAAGCCTTACTTTTGAATCCCGCGCTAGTTGCTCTGGACGCAGTGCACACGAACTCCAGTAAGCTATTTCCTTTTTGCGAACCTTTCCCCCCTTCAACAGCCTGCTTTAAAGAGAGAACTCCAAATATAACATTTAGAGGTGCGTGAAGTCAAAATTACTCAACATCTACTTATATTTTTTTAATGTAATGGAATCATTTAATGATCTAAAATAGAGGAATAAATTACATTAACATTAACATCGTGGGCTCCTAAGGAAAAACGTTTAAGAAGTTGCAACTTTTAAGCACTTTCCCAGCAATTTTTGAACACCATCATTACAGATACTTCACTTCAGAAGATTCTGTGCGAACAAAGGTTTTAAATTATGACATTAATTAAGCAGCTAGTTGTGTTTTCTCCTAATTTTATTTGGAGAAAAAATCTCCACCTTAAATAATGTGTGTGTACAAAGGGGTTAAAAATGTCAAACATGTAATTTTTCAAAATTCTGGTTTAACACTAGAAACCGGACCTAGATCATCTTTTTAAGTGATTTTCATTATAATATCGCACAAGATTTTTTTTAAATAGTGCAGCCATTTTTTTTATAAAATTGTGAAAATCCTTTACTCTATCGGAGAGCCATACAATAGGCCATACATACTAGTTTTCTATCGAAAAACGGCACTTTTCGCCGCAGCAGTACATAACTTTCCCTATACTACGTGTATTACTTCGGGTCTACGTACGTAGACCCGAGAAAGTAAAAACCTCATTCGCATTATTACAGTGAACAACAGGTAATTCTGGGAATAATGTCAACGGAATTTGCCCGTGCAAATTTAAACGAAAATGCCCAGTATCAACTGTTAGTACACCTATCCAAGCGAACGTGAAATTTTTCGTAATTTGTATTCTAAAACAGTTTTTAACGTGATGAGAATGGAATGTTCCCATTGATCAGCACCCTTGCAACGCACAGATCCCGGTGACAGTAAAGTACCGCCTCCAGACTATAACGTCCGGCTTTTCTGAAACTTGAACTGTTCATATTCGTGCTCCGAATGTGTCGCCTAGACACGCTAGTTGCTCGTTGGTTGTTCATCCTAACATGAGCGCGAAGTTCATAAATCAATAAGGAACATAACTGTTCTGTGATATTTTATGTTGATTTTTACTTTCTCGCCTACTGCTTATACAGTGTAGAGAAAGTATTGTAATGCTGCAGGAAATCTGAGGACAACGTATTTTCTCGCATTATTGAAAACAGTTACGTAATTTTTTAATGTTGCAATTTTTGCCATACTAACACCTCAGCTATAACGTGAAAAAGTCCAATTCAAACAATGCGCCTGTGATTAATATCTGCATTTATTTCTATAGTCATAAACAATCGGTCTAGTCATTTCTTACATCTACAAATGTATCAAACATAAATAAGCTGGCATGGATTGCCGGGGTCGCTAAGGCTGGAGGGCCTCGGGCATGGATGTTTGTGTGTGTGTACATGTCCGTGATGTTATAAATCTCAGTGGTCGCTCTATGATCAAGCAGTTAAAAAGCGATTTAAAACAATAATTTTAACTGTTACAATATTTGTGGCACATTGTACAAGAAATTATAACAAATTTCGCACAAGCTTCCCTTGCCTACGTCGAGTGATTGATTGACTCCGGGCGCGTCAGTGGTGAAGGTCATTAGTCCCGCTTTCATCGCGGGAGTTGGCGGTGATCTCCCTCCTCTGGCTGGCGAGACCCGGCACCTACGTCGGCTTGCGGGGGTTTTCCCACAACCAGGTGTCGCCCCCCAGCGGGGCACCGCCCCCGCCGGGGCAAGCTCTATTCTCCCGACTAGTGTACGTGGCACATTTGTTAGGGTGATGCTCCGGCATTCGCCTGGTGTTGATCAGAGAATCCACGGAAAACAACCGATCAGAGCAGCCGGCCGCTAGAATTCTCCTCCAGACGAATGAATTCGATATAGCTGTCTAGTGACGAAAATCCTGGCACCGTCAGGACTCGAACCCTAAGTCCTCCCGGTGACAGGCACTACTGTTGATGCACTGATATACCTTGGCCGAATTGTGTACATCGAAATGAGCTTCCATTTTTTAAATATTGTAATAAAGGATCAAACTTTTCAAATTAAAAGCTGTGTAATTTGTTAGATCTTAATTGAATATTTTACTTCCCTTAAATCAGTTTCCTTTCATATTAACACCATACCACCATCGCGACCGCCAACAAAATATTTTACATTGCCGCGTAGCCGTATTGGCGCCACGCCAGTTGCAATTTTCAAAAATATAGAGTTCGTCGAAAATGAGACCTGCACCACTTTTTTTACCATTCTTTACTACATACGTGGAAATAAAATTAAAGAAAACAGTTTGAGCCGCTTTCGGAAAAATTGTTTAATTTTATTTTAAAGGCTGTTTTGTCACACAAATACCCCCCCAAATAATAGTATTTTCTAAAATTTAATTATAGACATATTTAAAGTTCTGTTTTTGATGAACAGATTTTGTTAAGAAAAAATCTAATTTCAATGTTGTAGCTGTTGGCAGACGCCAAAAAAATTTGAACTTCTGCAATTTTGAAAAATTTGAAGAGTGCAACGAAAATGCGACCTATACCATTTCTTTGTGCGTTTTTACTCTATCAAAGGAAGGAAAAATTGGAGCCATTTTGGGGAGGGAATAGAAAATGTTGACACTTCATTCAAAGTACTCCTCAAAAATCAAAATATCCATTTCAAATTCAAAGGGGTAGCGACATTAGTCGAATCGGTCGGGGTACCTAAATTGTAGTGAAAATCGTTCTCACGGTTTAGCCTCTAGCGCTCTTCACAGACAGCCGTTTTGCCGTCAATCAATTTTTCGGTATCAAGGACCCACGAAACGTGGATTGTGACTCCCACAACGTGTTACAGGAAGTAATTTACTTCACATAGAAAGACGGATTTATCCAGCCTTTCGTTACCAGGACCCGGCAGTAAGAGTTTTTCTGCCGAAAATTCGCCTTTTTCCCCGGCAGCACTTTCTCTATACCTCTTTATACTCTATACTGTTGTAAGCAGTAGGCGAAAACGTAAAAACATGTTCGCTGTAATGCTGCGAGAAAAAAAGAACGTAGCGGCTAAACCGTAAGAAGGGTTTTTACCAATATTCCACCGTGCATGCCACGACCGCCCCTCGTTGTGAACGTGACAGTTGACGGAAGAGCGAACCTCTGCCCTCAGGTGCACCGTGGTGCTGTTCAACCCGCGCAAAGGCCGCCAGCACCACCTGCTCAACAGCTCAAGGAAGACCATCACGAGCGTGGCGTTCTCGGCGGACGGGCGTTACCTGGCGACGGGCGAATGCGGCCACCTGCCGTCGGTGCGCGTGTGGGACCTGGCGCCCTCCGCCGCCGAACCCGGCTCCCCGGCCGCGGCGTCCGCGGCGCAGCAGGTGGCGGAGTTCGCGGGCCACAAGTACGGCATCAACTGCGTGGTGAGTGGCGCCCCCCCCCCTCTCTCTCTCTCTCGCTTATCACGGCTTCACCAAGCCTCCTGCCCTCTCGGGCACCGGAAGCCTTCCGGACGTCCCAGCGTTCTACCCGTTTTCATTACTTTTTGATAAGTTGAAACTTTATTTATATTCGTTTAAATTGTTTGTTTCAGGCCTTTTCTCCAAGCCACAAATATGTTGTATCAGTGGGATCTCAACACGACATGATCGTGAATGTGTGGGATTGGCGTGCCAATATAAAAGTTGCTTCCAACAAGGTGTCTACAAAAGTCAAAGCAGTGTCGTTTGCAGAAAGTGGCAATTATTTTGTAACTGTTGGAAATAGACATGTTAAGTTCTGGTACCTTGAGTATTCCCGCTCTGCAAAGGTAGTGTTAAGAACATTTGGGTTGTTTGAAATTTCTTGGAGATATGTTTATAGTAATTATCTAATATCATTATCACTAATCATCTTTATTTTGTTGCAGTACAAAGATACAGTGCCTCTTATGGGCCGATCAGCTATTTTAGGAGAGCAACGCAATAATTATTTCTGTGATGTAGCATGTGGTCGAGGTGACAAGAGAGACTCAACATATGCCATCACAAAGTCGGGTTTGCTTTGTGAATTTAACAATAGGAGGCTACTTGACAAGTGGGTGGAGCTCAGGGTTAGTAATCAGTTTAATATTGGTATTATGTGCATGCGAATACAAAAGAAATTAATTGAAAATATGTATTTGGGACTTAATTGTTGTTCAAAAAGCGTTGAAGATCTACCATTCAGTATCTTTATTATATAAACCTTCTTTGAGCCATCTAAGTGTCCAAAACTGTATTTATAAGAATTCGAGATGTGAAAACATGAAAGGTTTAACTGATCCTTCATATACTTATCAATCATGTGTAATATTTCCACTAATCAGAACAAGAATGAGAGTAGTAAGTAGGTTAGCAGTGAACCACTAACCTTGCATAATACTACTGTGTTGAGGGTTGTTTGCTCTGAGGAACAGATTGCTACTGGAAAGGAAGATCGTATTTATGAAATCCTGCCCTGATCACGGTAATGAAGCTCATTAACTCAAAGACAGGTTGTTCCATCTCAAAAAGTCTTAAGACTCCCCACATTACCATCTTGGATTTTGATGAAATTTTGTAGTGTGTCCCAAATGTCTCAAAGGAACGTTTGTGAAACTATAGCTTCTTAGGCGAAATAGTTTTTGATATGCAGTGGTTTGTCAAACCTCATGGCCACTTCATTGTATAGTATTACTTATACGATTTTTGTACATTTGTAATGCAATATTTTGTTTTCTTCTATATCAAATTGTGCCATTGGCTTTAACCCATCTGCAGACAGTCGCTTATTCTGTTGTGACACCTGCCCGACTCTAAAGTGAACCACTATTGATTGGCCGTTCCTTCCTCATTCCAGTATATAACAACTACCTAAAATAGATACCTAAATAAAAATTTATATTTTAAAATCTGTCCCGTCCCAAATCATGACAGTGTTTACTTTACATCATGAGAATCCAACATCGAATATTCCTGTCCAGCCTTGAACACTCATGAGTCCTAAAACTCCTGTTGCAATATTTTCATTCTATTTTCATCATAGCCAAATGGCTACCACACGTCCCCTTTGTAAATGTATTATGCAATGGATAGTGTAATTTCCTGGTTCCAAATTTCTAAAGTATGGTATTATTCATATAAATTGGCATCAAATTTCCCTTGAGAATATTTCGTATATCACAGTGGGTACATTGCAGCAACGCTGAAAAAATTAGTGTTAGAAAAATAATCCACATATTATCTTTAAATATCTTCTTTCATTTTCAAGGATTAAAAGTAAAACTTGGCTCATATGAACATAATGTAAATGTTTCTTAATGCAAAATTTCAAACTCCTGTATATTATCATTATTTTAAATATTGATGATTTTGGCAAAATGCCCCAAAGTAAGGCATTTTCAACCTTGTTTTTCAGAAAAGTACCTTCTAGAAATTCTTTCAACCAATTTCAATAGAAACGCAGAAATCTCAGATTTATCTGTCGAGAACCAGGTTAAATAGTATCATAAATAAAGTTCTAAAAGAAAATAATTAAATTGAAGCATCAATGGTAAAGTATTACCTTACAGACAGAAATGGTTACAACATTTTGAAAGAATTGAATTGCATTTGTGCAAAGTGGTCCCAGACAGACCCCAAGGTGAAAGAAACCTAGGCAGACCACTGAAAAGATGGAATTTTTAGAAGCTAGAACTGGTCATAGACCTATCCTGGAAAGGGGAAGAAAAATAATTTTCTTAATTCTAAAGAAAAGCATTGCTTTTTGCCTATCTCTTAGGGATTTTATGTACCTATAATTGCTGTTGTATCGAGTGGACTTTTGTTTTGTGTGCCAAAAACAACAACTATCATCGTCCTTGAGTGTTATGAAAACAATAGGATGTTTTTATGAAATATCATTAAAGAATTTAAAACATTTGGAACTTAATATAACTCCATACAAATAGAATAGTAAGTTCATGAAGCTTCAATAGCATTTACATAGTCCAAATTTTCAATTTTCTTTTTCATGACTAATTGGGGGAAGTCACGGAATTTAAGCAATTCAAGACACCACCATTCGAATTCCTGGATGGGCGACTATCTGAGAACCTTAGTTACTAACAGCACAGAGCCCACAGCCAAAGAGCTAAAAGGCATCCACTGACTGCTTCATTATGTTACGAGAAAAATAACTTAACAGAGGATGACTCCAATGTATATACTTTCAGGGACCAAAAAGAGCTAAACTTAAATGTCTTGCATAAAAGACACTATGAATATAACAAA
This sequence comes from Gryllus bimaculatus, assembly GCA_017312745.1. Classification (NCBI taxonomy): domain Eukaryota; kingdom Metazoa; phylum Arthropoda; class Insecta; order Orthoptera; family Gryllidae; genus Gryllus; species Gryllus bimaculatus. The sequence continues at coordinate 139,502 of BOPP01000160.1, read as the reverse complement.
AACTAAAAAACAACATTATATTTCTTGTTAAAGGCTTTGTGAATTTATTGTATTGCATTTTTCAGACCACAAGTGCCAATTGTATGACTGTGGGAGAAAATTTAATTTTCATTGGCTGTGCTGAAGGTATTATCCGTTGCTTCAACCCAGCAACTCTTCAGTTTATCACAACATTGCCTCGAACACACTATTTGGGTGTGGATGTGTCACAGGGTCTTTCTATTAGGTAAGAATGTGTATCAACACGATTATATATTGCTTTTATAAGCAGTGCTACTTCACTGCATATAAAAAAGATATTCAAAGCCTTGTTCTTACACGCAAAGAAATACATTAATTTAAATCTCTGTAGCTGTTTTCAATAATATTGACAATGTTAATCCAACTACATTGTTACTTCATTGAAGCTTTGTGCTTACAAAGAGTGAAGTTTTAGAGAGCAATCCTTCCAGCTTTTGTGGAGGTATTCATATAGGTATTAGTGAGAAATTCAGACTAGCTAAAAGCAACAAAGAAATGTATTGACTATGAATATGCTCAATGTCACATTTCAAATTATTATTATCATTGATGACCATTGATCACTACTAATTTGATGAGTGAGGGATCTCTGCTTTGCTGTAATATTTTAAGCTAATAAGAAAATATTTGTGGTAAATCATCTTGCTGTTGTAGAGACACATAGCAATCACTGATCATTCAAATTACAAATAATAAAATTTTTGAATGAAGAAAACCTACATTCTACTTGTCTACATCAAAAAAAAAAAAAAAAAAAAAAAAAAAAAAAAAAAAAAAAAAAAAAAAAAAAAAAAAGGTGATACAGAATAGATTTCATTGTAATAATTTTTTGACATGGCTAAGTAAATAGCTTTGTATTTAAATGTTTGTATAATTTTCAAATGGTTTTACTGTTGTTTTTTCTTTCTTTTTCAGTCACATGGCTACACATCCTCCAAATGCAAAATATCCTGATGCTGTAGCATTGGCATATGATCCAGTAAATTGTAAATTGACCTGTGTGTACAATGATCACAGTTTGTACATATGGGATGTCAGAGATATTAAACGTGTGGGCAAGGCTCATTCTTTTCTCTTCCATTCAGCATGTATCTGGGGTGTGGACATTTACCCAGTCTTAGATGCTGAAACTTCTAGTGCCACAGCGCCTAAACCAGCCATGCCTCCAGGTTCTTTTGTCACATGCTCAAGTGATGACACAATACGTGTATGGAATTTGGATTCCAATCTTCCAGTCATCCCTGATAGCATGTACAACAGAAATATTTATAGTAGTGTACGTTGAATTTTTATATTATAATTCTTTGATGCCAGGGAATAAGCTGATAAGTCAAGGTTTTTGCTGAAAATGAGTTGAGTATATCACTGGATTCTCCTTTCTCTACGTTGGTATATAATTGAGTGGGTTAAATTCCTTCTGGTTATTGAGTAAATAGATGCAAGTGTATTTACTAATACAACATAAATTTGCATAAAATGGTAATTTTTACCAAGATAATTGGTATTGTTTGATTATGTACTATAACAAGGATTTGATATTAACATTAAAAAAAGAAAACACTTTGTCCAGGATTGAATATTATTTTGAATAATTGGAGGATAGCAAGAAAAATAAGATAAAAGTATTGCTTTACTGTAAAATTTAGTTTCAATTAGTTTTCAGCTTATTCACAAGGGTCAAAGAATAATTAACAGAATTATTATTTTGTTCTTAAACACCCAGCTGTTTCATTTCGACTCCTGGCACTATGTGAATCCTTCTAAAATCTTTGCTTCTGTGGATAGGACCTTGAAATTTCTCAACTTTTCATTATTATTTTTGTTTTACCTTCAGAGTTAAAAATCAAAGTGTTTAAAACACATTTAGTAAAAGATAATAAAATGTATATGGGATGGCATCATTTTGGAATTGAATCCATCCTGTTGCTTATTTTTGGTGCATTCACTGCCAACAATTTTAATTGACCTTACAAAATACATGCAAACTGAAAATTTACATGTTCTTTTATGATGGTCCAGCAAGTACAACAAGATTTGTTTCAAAGCAAATCATTGTCAATTGAAAGAAACTCTGTTGAATTGCAATCTATTTCTTCAAATAAAGAGAAACAATAAAGAGTTTGGAAGAGAAATTTCATGTATAGGAGGACCTTTTGGACTCCAGATAAATGATGTAGTCAGATATAAATACAGGTTTTATATGGCTATCTTCTTGTTTCATGATTTTAGAAGTGATATAATATTTAAGAAGATGTAAACTGGCTGCTTTCATATGAAAAATTGTTTTGCTATAGTATCAGATGAATAGAAGTATTTCATTTACAAACACTATATGTGGTCGTAGTATGTCAGGACAATAAAGATTTTTTTTTTTTAAATTTATTTAAGGTCGCATCAACTTCTAGGTCATTAGCGACCACTATTGCTTGTAACTGTATGGTAATTGTGAGGATGACACGATATGATGATGATAGGGGGTGAAAGAATGAACACAATACAACCATGCCTACGACACTACTGCCTTAGCAATCTTGGCCACCGGATCAACCTATTGTAATTTGTGGAAGGTTAACTTTAAAAATATGTACCAGTTCTATTCCATGTTGTTGAATGATAACATTACTATTTTAACAAAATGAGAAACACCTTGGGAATTATAGCCAGGATGCATCAGACCATAAAGTTGATGTTGATCAAATTGTTGCGGAGTATTCTACAAAATGTGCTTCAAAACAATTGCCTGTATCATGTCTGGTTTAAATATTACACCCAGACACATTTATACTCTATGTTGGGTAATGCCAAAAGTATTAAAAGTAAACGCTATTTCAATAACACTGAAACAAGCTGAGGAAAGAAATATGTCAAATAAAGAAATATATCAAATAAAGCATGAATCTATAGTGAGTCAGTAGTAAAAGGAAAGTACTGTGCAAAGGAAATGTACTTTTGTATTACCTGTGAAATTGGTTATTCTTTTAAAGTCAATATTTATTACATTTTTCTGTGGTCCTTATTAGGACTAAATAGCAGAAATGCTGCTTCTATTGCAAAGAGAAATAGCTAAAGAACAAAATGCTTTTCAACTCTTTTTTTTCTCCACTCTCAACTTTTTCGCATGCAAAACAGTAATGAAGAGGCAAGAAATATTTAAAATGTGTTTATAATTGTTTTATAAAATATTATTATTATCACCATCATCATTATTACTATTATTATTCAGTATTGTAGTGACATACATTAACATTTTTGCAATATCATTTCTTAAGAAATATCTCTGAAGGCTTGGATTCAAAACAACTCTGCTGGGCATTCTAGAAGGTATTGGTTAGTTGGTTATTCCAGTAAAGAAGTACTTTATGTGAGAAATATTTTGTAGGTCAAATATATGGAAAATATCATATGACAGCAGACTTATCTTTTTTTTGTAATGATTCATTTCATCTGCATAAACTTTTCTCTTGGTTATTTGTTCTGTTATATACTCAGAACTATCATGTTAAATTTCTATGCATGTTTTAAAGTTTATTTTTGTTTTGTTGTACTATTAATTTTGTTTGCATTAATATTTTATTTTATTGTTTTCAGGAATTGCTCAAGGTTCTCTATGTAGACCCTGAGTTGACTTATCTAAAGGACCTGGACTTGTCTGCAGCTGGTGCTTCTGAGAAGACTGATACTTCATATGATGGGCGCAATGGTGTGCGATCCATTCGTGTCAGCCCTGATGGTCAGCATCTTGCTTCAGGAGACAGGGCAGGAAATATTAGGTATAATCATCCAAATTTTTTTATGTGTTATTTTACAATTTGGAAATTGGAAGAAGGCATTATAAAAAATAATTGGGTTCATGCATTTAAGTGAGACAATATTTTTTTTAACTATTGTAAAACTCCATGTATATGTGCAGTTTTGTTGGTAAGCAAGGGCTATTAGCCTTCCACTGGAACCTGTTAGGAACTGCAGAGAGTGAACAAAAAACTACTCATTAATGACAGGCTAGAATAATGATGCCCGATAGGCCCAAGGATAATGGTGTCCATAGGCCTTTGTGAAGTGTCTGTGTGACTTATGGTATGGGTTTGCATAATGTTCCTGTGTCACCTGGTATCATTTTAAATAATGTTTACCAATAATGCTCTGTAAACATGTGGCCTATTTGTATGCAATATGTGAGAATCAAGTAATATGGGCGATAATGGGACAGTTGTCACGTTTTGAGGTTGAAATTTATACTCTCAGAGAAGAGAAGAGCAAATGGTCATTATTTAATTTTGAAAAGAGTGAGAACTTTTGAAAAGTGAGAACTTTAAAAATTTTTGGATGAAACATTTGAAAATTAGACATTCAGTTGACAGTATAACAATTAAAAATGTACAAACAATAAACACAATTAAAACGTGTAGATTAAAAACATCATATTTTCACTTGATTTGGTTAAAATATATTTATTGATTTCAATGTACATTTTATCTCAACATTTTGAGATATTTTCTTTTCCTCTTCCTCAGGAATCATTTTCATCTATAATACAAGATTACAAATAGCAACTAATACCTAACTTTGATCTACTTTAAATCATTAACAGCATAAATAATGTTAATTTAGTCAATACTACATAGATAAATTAAAATTATATCTATATCAGGTACAAGCAAACTAACCTCACAAATAATTTCTGCTTTCATTTTAAGTGCGTCTCCATTTCTTGCTCAAATTTAGATAACATAAAAGACTTCTTAACATAATTGAAGGTGGCCTCTGTATTTCATGGTGTCAGAGACCAGAAAGAACACAGATTTGGAGTATGAAATGAGTCACCAGTTTGAACTGGGAAAGGGGAAGGAAGAAGAGGGGGAATGAAGTAGAAGTGGTAAAGGAAGAGGGCTTGAAGTTGAGAGTTTGGATGGAGAAGGGGAGAAAAAAAATCTGAGTTGGAAAATTGATTTACCATGCATTAACATTTCTATATTTTGTAATCAATTTTTAGACAGATAGATAGAAACTTTATTCTATATTTGGGCATGTGTTGCCAGCTGGCAGAATGAAGAAACATGAAAAAACAATAAAATAACAATAAAAAATGCCTTGTCACTACTTAGCACATGCAGATGACATTTTGTAGAATTATCATAAATACTAGAAATTTGATTACTCTCAAATTTTGTATTCATGGTGTAATTTTGCTTAATATGTAAATTTTCATTCGGGGATATATTATTGTTTCATGGTCTATTAAACATACATTCTCAAAATCCAATCTGTAGTAAAGTTCAGTGTCTGGTTAACGACTTCTGTCTGTTCTTAATATTGTTTTTATGCTTGCACATTTATTTTCCCAACTGTCTTGTTGTCTGACCTAAATATGTAAGTCCTCAAACAATACAGGAAATTTGATGCACTTTTGATATTATCCACAAATGCAACTATAAAATAATCATAGATTGGTATCAGAAACCGAGCAAAGTCTGTGAACATCTTAATGAAAGACATTTGGGAGATTGAAGAGAACCATATACCTGTAATTAACAAAGTTAAAAACAATCTACATATACATATATACATTATAGTTGAACTTAAATATTGTAATTAGGAATGTCAACTTTAATATTAGAACATTTCAATAAATAAAATAACACTTAAGAAATTGAAATGTATTAAATATAATTAAACAAGAATAATTGAATATTATAATAAATATAATTAAACAATAATAATTCGATTGCTGGTAAGGTACCTTATAATAATTAAATATGGTTAATTAAAGGTGTTGTCTGGTATTAAAAATTTATTTTGCTAATGATAATTTTGATTGCATATACCTTGCAGCTTCTGGGCTGAAAACAAAATTCTGCGGTTTTTAGAGACAAGACCCATTCTCTAAAAACCGCAGAACTTTGTTTTCGGCCTGGAAGCTACAAGGTATGTACGATCCAGTTTGCTTATGCATACAATGTCTATATTTTGTATATAATTTTTTGTACTAACTTATTCGTAAAATTTTATAAAATTTGTATTAATGTAATTTTATTTTCATAATTCTAATTTTAGCTCTGAGGATGATAGCTACGCGATCGAAGCGATCATTAGCAAAATAAATTTTTGATACCAGACAACACCTTTAATTAACCATATTTAACAATAATTACGCTCTAGTAATACAGCGAGAGAAAACCCATAGCTGCTGTGAAATATTTAGTTTAAAAGGGAAGTTTAAATATTTTGGCACAATGGCATGTCGCTGTGTCTGGGAGTGGAGTAAGCTAAGTTTGGAGCAGGGTTTGCCCTCTCACCTCAGAGTGGCATTGAAAGTGTTAAATTCATTAAATAAAACCTCTCTATCAAATCAACAATACCACTGACACTACAAATCAGGAATGGAGTTGACCATTATTTATTACTCTGCTATAATACCTGAAATGTATGTGGACCAACTCTGCAGTGTTTGTTTCGGAACCCCAGGAAAAGGTACCTGATACAATTTTCTGCACCTCATACTTTAGACACTGTTACAAATACAAAAAGTACAAATACAGCCATGGTAATTAAACATTTGTTGTTGTATTCATTTAATATTTCTTTGTGATTCGGATTTACATTTTATATTTATTTCGGATTTACATTACATATTTATTTATTTTTTTCAGGATACATAGTTTACGTGATCTTCAGGAAATTTGTAGAATAGAAGCTCACGATGCTGAGGTACTGTGCCTTGAATACAGTCGACCAGAGAGTGGGAAAAGACTGTTAGCGTCAGCCTCGCGAGATCGCCTTATTCATGTTTTCTCTGTTGATGAAGACTATAATTTTCAACAAACTCTTGATGATCATTCTTCTTCCATTACGGCAGTGCGGTTTCTTCATGCTCATGAGCAACTTCAAATGGTATCTTGTGGAGCTGATAAATCTATAATATTTCGGCAACTTCAGATGGTGAGTTTTGTAATATTTTATGAATGATGATGTATGACATATGAATTGAACTTTTGTGTACTACTGAGATTGTGTATCTAACCAAATCAACAATATTTTAGATTCAGTAAGAATATTGTGAATTTGCAGTATATAACTTCTTTCATAATATGACAAATAATATTCTTTTATAATATCCCACTATAATTTCGTTTCCTCTTCCTGTTGGTTTGTGTCTGGTTTTCATTCTTGAAGATTCATTCAATGTGTTCATGACATCAAGAATTTTTCTTGTTCTTCAAGGGACAACATAAGAATTTTTATCTATTAATTTTTTTTACATACTGTTGCTTTTGACAAATACATTGATGTCTTTATTTTAATTTGATTCTTAACAGACTCCAGGAGGCAGTCAAAGTCAATTTTCTCGAGGACATAATGTTGCGGGAAAAACAACTCTGTATGATATGGAAGTAGACTCTGGTCAGAAGCATATTCTTACGGCATGTCAAGACCGTAATATTCGTGTTTATAATGTAAATAGTGGAAAACATAGTAAAACATTCAAAGGATCTGTTGGTGAAGATGGCTCCCTTATCAAGGTAAATTGTGATGTAATTATTGTTGTTTATATTTTGCATAATGATTCTGACTTTTTTGTGGTTAATGCTTTTTTGACTGTGTAGGTGGTTCTTGACAACAGTGGTATTTATGCAGCAACTAGTTGTACTGACAAAACTCTGTGTGTATATGATTACTATTCCGGAGAATGTATGGCCACGATGTTTGGTCATTCTGAATTAGTAACTGGATTACGTTTTACCAATGACTGCAGGAGGCTCATTTCAGCATCTGGTGATGGATGCATTTTTGTGTGGAAAGTGCCTCATGACATGGTAATAACCATGCATGCACGATTATCTCAGCAAGCTGCAAGAGCTGGACGGTAAAACTCCCAAAAATTGTTTACTTATTTTAATACTCTTTTGTTTATTCACACTAATAAATTATTATTTTTTTATATAATTATAATTATTATTATTATTATTATTATTATTATTATTATCATCATCATCATCATCATCATCATCATCATCATCATCATCATCATCATCATCATCATCAATTTCCATTATTGTAGTGGGAAACCACATTCCTTCCATTTCTCCTTCATCTTATTTAAAATGTATAACTCACCATAGAGATCCGAATTTTAGAATGTTCAAATTCTCTGTTATAGCCGACCTGTTGTCATCCCTAATGGACTTCATTTGGATAATGAAACATTTGGTCCTCCTCCTTCAGAAATGTTGGATCCCAATGCCAATAGTATGTTGGATGCTGCAGGAACAGATTATCGTTTTACAATGGGTCCATTACCACTCTGGGCAAAAAAACAAATGACAGAGAACAGTACTAGTGTGCCTCCTCACCCTCTGTCCAGTCGACAGCAGCTTGACCCACCCCGAGGTCGATGGGCTCAAAGGCTAGATGCCGGAGGCATAACTGTCAAATCTGTGTATGACAGTGATAGTATAATACCAATTCCCCTAACTCAGGGTATGATAAATTTAGTTTTTTAATTAGTAAATTGGTTTTATGGTCTACAAAATTTGTTGTTATTTTCATAATTATTGTTTATTTTAGATAAGAGAACTGATTCAGAAGGTTCAAAAGACAGCTCTATTGATAGTGGCACAGAACTGAGATCTCATTATACTGATTTCCGCCAAGAAACAATTATTGTTTCTAAGCAGGTATGTCAGTATGCACACAAAAATATTGTGTACAAGTTATAGTGCATTTCAGAAAAATTGTTATCTCTATTCTTGCATGTGTTGGCTCTAATTTCACAAATACTGGCTGTGCTCTGTTGATTCTTCTTTTTTCTTGCCTTATTTTCAATGCAGCATATTACTTTCATTTCATTGCTGGTCTCTTTGAGAGGTTCAAGCTCATTGACAATTTTCCTTCAGCATCTAAATTGCAAGACAAGTTGTTCACTAAAAATTATCCACTTGTATTTTTTGTTGCTTGCTATTGCTTGACAATATTGTTTAAAATCTTTTGGAAGGAAAAATACTTCATTCTTCTTGTTTCTGTCTTAGCTTCTTTCTTTATGCCTCTTGCTAACCTTTCTTAATACTTATTTGGAAGATGAATTTTGCTTAATTGATCTTCTTTCATTGACCTTAAATTATGAATACATTAATTTATCATTACTTTTTGGACACTAAAATTCAAATTCAAAATTGAATTTTAAAAATGTTTTTCCTGCCATTCTCTTGTGGCAGATTTCATGTGGAAAGCTGTCAGTGAGTCGAAGCAGTGAAGTTGGTGAAATGTCCCGAAACAGACATCTCACTGATGACAGCAGCATTGGAAGTTACAAGTACGAGGTGAGGAGCCTTTGTATTAAAGATAAAATAATTTACTAACAATGCAGAGCACAGCCAGTTCTTAGCATTTTCTAGTTTAAATGATACCTCTAACATTCGCTAGAACCTGCTGATTTTCATCTTTCACTATTTTAATAGGACATGGAAAGCACAGAGCATGATGGAGATGTAGAAGATTATTCAGAAGGAGAAGGAGAATCTACAGAACCTGAACAAATCCAGAGGCTTATTTATTATCCTCCTGCCGAAGAAACAGGAAGGTATTGTTACTGCTTTTTTTGAACTATGCTAAGAACTTCAGTTAATTTGAATAATGTTTGTTACTACATGTTCAAATTTTCCTAATGGAATATTAGTTGCTGGCATAACTATTGTTTGTTTATTTGTTGTTGTTTTTTTCTTCTTTTTTTTTTAGTGATTACACTGTCAATGCAATGGATGTGGAAGAACTTCGTCGGTCACAACGGCGGCATAAGAAAGGTCATGTATCAGAACGATTATTAGATGTTGTATCAGTTTCTGCTTCTGTATCAGGAAGTCAAGACAGTGATGATGATGATGAAGATGGTTCGACACCTAGTGCTGATACAGCCGATCGTACTATATTGTCAATGCTTTCAGTGAGGTATGTATAAGAATCAATTTTCATTTCTCTTTTGTACTTTCTAGTTTCTGAAGTGAGTATAAAAATGTAATTGTATTTTCAGTACTGAAAGTCTTGATCGTGTGGGAAAGAGAGAGAAATATTTAAAAAACACTTTTGAATCTCTTAGTGGTGCAGAACAAGATGTGGAACGAGGAAGCAAAGATGCTGGTATGTTAAATGCTTCATTGTTGTGTACTTTGAATTTCTTTTATTGAGTTTTGTGAGAATTGTAAGTACAAATATATAACATTATAATATTAAATAACTAGCTGGACAAACCCAGCATTGGCTGAGTATACCAATTTCTCCTGCTTCACTTACCTCATACCATCTTACCCAGCCATTCACCACCTTTGTGACGTTTCTCCTTCCCTGTTGCAGTTACTCTGTCTGCCCATCTTGTTCCTCCTCGCTCCATGCTACACCCAGTCCTATCCCAACCACTTCCCCCAATCTTTAATGTTTTGACAGATTGCTGATTGCATTAAACGAAACATACAAAACCACATTCAGGGAATGGATGTTCCCATCTTCCCCTGCTTTTCCTCATCTGCCTGTTTCAAGCCGGTTCCACAGTCCGTGCTGCGCATGACCGTACTGTGCCCTACCATATTTGTTCCTTATAATCATCATCATTGTACGAGCCACTGGTAACATAACCGCTGGTGGCATTCTCTAGGCAAACTTACAGTATTAAGGGCCAAATTTGTAATCGCTGCTTAAAATGAGTGTTCCTCAGGGGCACCCAGAGAAAACCAGGGGTTTGAGGCAATTGCTCCATGGGGATCCCTCCATTTCAAACAAAACAATCCTTTCTTCGTCAATTCATAAACTGAATTCATTTTTCCATGAATCAGAAATAATGTATTATTATTACTGAGAGTTAAATTTGAATTAGAGATGAACACTTTTTTTAAAACTTTCTTTTGAATGAAAAAAAATTTGGACCTCAGATAAGTTGGAGCCTGGGGCAAGTTGCCCCATCTGCCACCTCCTCCACTTGTGGCCCCCCTGGTGTCCCCTTATGTAAACGAATCTTATTCATAAACAGCCCATGGTTTTATATATTTTTGAGACTACTGAATTCATTGTTTGATGAATTGATAAATTTGATGTTTGCCACCTCAAAAAAAGTCAGTTTCACAGAGAAAACAGCAAAAATAAACTTTATATTCCGCTCGGTTTTTAGTTTTTCACTTATATCTTCAAAACTATACTTTTTATTGAAACAATTGTTATTTACAAAATTAAAGTTGATAAAATGTCCTACAAAATACATTTATTAACTTTAATTTTCTGAATTATGGTTTAGGCCCACACTGATGAACTGTTACTTTTTGGGCCTCTGGCTGAGAGAGAAGCAAGAGAATAGCTTATTCTCTTGCTTCTCTGCAAGAGAATAGCTTATTCCAGCCTTTTTATCTCATGGTAGTGATCTAGTTTCACTTGATCTTGCTTCAAACAACTACTGAAAACAAATAATTGGCATTTTAAAATAATTAACACTCCGATTGTAACAGAATTACTATGGTCATATTTGCTTGTGTGGAGTATCTGTAAATCCAAGCTTTAATTTACCAGAATAAGATAGAAAAAAGAAAATTATTATGACAATACTTTCTATAAAATACAATATATTCATAAAAAATTTGTGTCAACAGTATTTTTTGTCAATATGTGCCAAATTATGCCGTAAAAGAAAGAATAGCACTAAAAAGGAAATTTTAGGTATTAAAAAAATTTTGAATCAGATAATTTAATAGATATGACTGGAAATGAGAACTTTAGGTTAAATAAAAAGGAAATAAAAAACAACTATACAATAATATGTGGGTATGGAATCAATGGACAATATTGGTTCTATGCAATTGCCGATCTGCATTTTTAAAATAAATGTGATTTGTTTTTGTTTTCTCAATTACAAATGTTAGTTATGTCATTATTAGCCAGTTGCTTGATGTTGTTGCTCTACTAGTTTATCAGTTACATTCATGAAAGATAAATTTCAACAATATATGAATATAACAATAACAGTTAATTTCCAACATATAGTAACATGAGTAGTAACTGAATGTGTATAACTGTCTGTCCATTCATTTGGCACTCCTAAGCATCAAACCTCTTCTGGTTCACTGGAACAAATCAAGTGTCATTTGATGCATTTCTGTCTGCTATTTCATATACATTTTTTCATGTCCTAATCTAATTAAAAAGCCTCAAATTAGTAAATATGATAATACTTTTAAAACTGTTGAAAAGGTTGGAGATGCCACTCTACAAAAGTGTTATAAATATTATTTTATTTAAATTACATTTCATTTAATAATTGGCCATTTCATTTCACTTATTCCTGTGAAATAAATCTTTTTTTTTCCTTTTTCAGGTGGTACAAGTATTTCTTCTCAATTTTTAGTGCGCGCTAGTTTAGGAAGCTCGCCCTTATCAAAGCCTCCTGTTCGTAATGTTGCTGTGATTAATGCAGCAAAACAAGCACGTTCAGATAATGAAACTTCTAAAAAACGAGAAGAATTGCAAAGGCGAATTGAAGAGACGAGGAGGAAACTTCAAAGTGTAATAAATATTTGTTTAATTCTTAAATGGAATTTAACACATGATGAATTTTTGGTGATATCTGTTCTTTACATTTCATACCTATTATATGCTGACTTTCTAGTTTAGTTTAATTACATTTTCTTTAAATTTCAATCTGCTCATTTTTAATTTATTACATGTACTTGATGTTCTTTTACATTTTCGATTATAGGTTGGTTACCGGTCAAATCTCAAAGGAAGTCAAAGTATTTCTGATCTTAGTCACATTCCTGAGAAGGATGGACGTAATGGTTTACGAGCAGCCACTTCTAACCATGCCCATCGCTATACATCTGCTGGAGGTAAACAATATGCTACAATCATTCGTCACCGTATGAGCATTACCTTGCAGTCTGAACTCTCAAAACCCCTCTCCTTACCTTTAGGCCATGGCCTAAAAGCTGAAGGACATGCCTTAACAGAAACTCCTCAACAACTTGCTCTTCCTCCAACGGAAAATAGTCCTATCTCAAATTATAATTCTCTTCCAGTGTCAGCTCTAAAGGATTCTTCTGATACCACTCTTAATGGTAAAAGATCAAATATTCCCCATAATCCTTTATTAACACAGACTGACGTACCTCAACCAAAGTACAATCCCCCTGCATTTAGTAATCTTACTTTCACTAAACCTTCAAAAATGAAGAATCTGCCTGTTGTATCTTCATCAATATCAAGAAGCCTTGTGCCATCTTCTTATCATACATTGCCTATTGTGAAGAAGGGAGCAAAACCTCTTTCCTTATTGGAAGGTGTTCCATCTACTGATATGTCACGCCTTTCTCTCCTACCATCTTCCAGAGCTAATTGTCCCATTCCTCCACAGGATGATAATGCTTGGGTTGCTGAGTCTTGTTCTAACAATGCTTTGGGCTCTTCTGTTTCCACTGCTGCCACTAACACTTCTAATGTAAAAGCTTTGAATGCAGGTAGATCTAATATTATTAGTAGTATCACTGACAGCCGAAATCGTGCACAAACAAGAATCATGAGTTCTCCAACTAGACGCCCAGTGTTTTTGAACCTACGGTCCAACTCTAGCAGCAATAAATATAGACAGATGCGGTGCAGTAAACCACCATTAACAAATCAGTCTTTACCAGAGTCTCCAGTTTGTGAAGAATTGAAATCTCCTACAATGTTATTTCAGAACCTGACTGATACAGAATCTGGAATTAAATCCTCTTCTAGATTTAGTCAGACTCGTAGGTCATGTAGCTATTTCATAGATCTTAATACGTTAGCTGATGATGAATTTCCTACCAAAAAAGATGGTAATAATGTCACCAAATCTTCAGAATCCCTTCCTGCAACTCTAAGTCGAGCTAATGCATCAAGTGATGAAAATCTTCTAGATAGTTGCAATGAAGATGATGAAGTAGATGGAAATTTCAGTTCTGATTCTCTTGAAGAACCAAGTGAATTCAGTAGTCGAGTTCCACGTCGTTGCGTTAGTGATTATCAAATTTTTAATCAGCGTCCTCATGGTTCTCGAAGTCAAGAAAATATTCTTTCAGGAAACACAAGTCATAATAATAGTGGTGATATTTTAGAGATGTGTGCTAGATTGGAACAAGATCGACATAGTAGTGCTAGCTTCTTTCTGTCTCTTCAACGCCGGGATCCTGATACATGTCGAAGTCAAGAAAGCATTTTAACTGATGATAGTGAGTGTCACATTGATCGAGACACTTGTCGCAGTACTGAAAGCATTTTAGAGAGTGATTACCACTTTTCCTCATCAAGACATGCTAGACATCGAGATTCATATCAAAGCACGGAGAGTATTTTGACAGATGATAGTGACTGTCAAGTGTTTGGATCTTCACAGAAGATAATTGAGTGTGGGTTTGTGAATAAGGGCTTTAATATGGGAACAAGTCCTTCATGTAATGAAGCTGTTAAATTTTTTCGAAGCCCAATTCAGAGCACTAGTGAATATTACATATCTGATTCAAGACATACGTCTGCCAATAAAGAGACATCTCAGGAAGCATCTTCAGAACAGCAAAATTCTGACAGTAATCAGCATCGCACAATTTTTAGAACTCGAAGTTTGCAAGACACAACTTCAAAAGTATCTTCAATTGAAAGTGGATCATGTGCAACAGCAATCAAACAGCTAGATACATCTAGGCCACCTACTCCTTCAAAAATTGGTTTAAACTGTGCATCTAACACATACCGAAAGAGTTCATATCCAAGGAGTCGACCTCAAACACCTACATTAATGCCACTTCAGTTTCCTGGAGTAGAAAATTATAGCTCATTTGGCAAAGTCTCACAAGAATCAGGGTTACAAGATAATACTTCAACTATACCAGGTAAACAGATGAATGAACGGCCTCCTACAGCACCCAAACCTACTGGAAAAGTCACTCACAAACCTCCACCTAAACCTAGGCAGAAACCAACTTGTCAACAAATGCGACAAAGGGGTCAGTGGGGTAGATATGGTGATGGAAATGGTTCAAGTCCCACAGGAAAGAATATGCATGGAATTGTTAGTAGTACATCCAGTAAAGAAGGGAGTGGAGATAAGAAAAAAAATGCAGAGATGCAGGAAACTTCTGGTAGTTGTGTGGAGAAATTATCAAGATTTCCAAATAAAGGCAAAACAAATGATGACAAACATCCTTCCAAAAATATTGATGAAAGTCCCAGTGTGGGTGTTAAATTACTCTGCAAGAGTTTTGAGAACGTGTTGGATGACTATGACATGTCTGATGAATGTATTGCTGACCTAGAGGAGGACAGTTTCCCTGTAGCAGGGGGTGGCTCAGGCTCCTCCACACCTGCTACTTCTTCTTCGGCAGCCAACTCACCCAAGCGTGCATGGCCCCCTGCATCGCGAGCACCTGGCCAGCGCCCCTTGGCCAAGCGGCTGGTTGCTAGACAGCCAGTTCTTCCTTCTAAATGCTGCCCAGGTAACAGCATGAGCACTAAACACACCTCTTTTCTCACTGATTGCATGGTGATTGTATCGTAAAACTGTTGAAACACATTATTTTGAAAGGATCATTCACATATTGTTTTTGTGTGCATGTTCAGATCTCTTGCTCTTTTGCAGAAATTTCAGCTTTCGTTATATATTTTACTATGTAATCATTCCTATCTTTCCTCCTTACTTCTTACGTTCCTGCCATTTCTGTTTTTATCTCATTTGTTATCTTCACACTTTTTCACAATATTTTTGTATTTTATATTAGTAAATATTAAAATTATATGAATATTAAATTTACCATACACACTTTTTATATCCTAATTTGTTTTGATACATATTTCCTTTTTGTTTTATTATTTTCCCCCCAGTATTCTTTTGTTGGTTATTCACTTTAACTGATAATTTTTGTTTAAGTGTAGTATTTACTTGTTATTATGTTTTGTCCTTTGTATTGCTGTCAATTTTTGTTAATCTGTTAATTTCTTTTAATTTGTTTTCACTAATTTATTTTTTCAAGGTTGCATCATCAATAGTCTGGCAACTTATTGAGTGAGAGAATTGTATACCATTGAATCCCAGATCTTATACAGTAATTGAAATGTGGAATATGACCCATGATATATGCATGTGTACCATTATTAAGATTATGCAAAGTCAATTGTGTAGTAGTTTAAAGTTCCCAAGTCCCTTAACATGGCTTACTTGGTTTCCAAGAGCTTACATATCATGATCACTTGCTAATATTTCAGCAGTTACATATATTTTAGTGTGATTTTGCTTGCCTGTAGATTAGCTGCACGCTTTTTGTTTTTTTTTTACGCCACAGACAGTGATGATGGGGAAGATGGCTCTGGCAGTCTGCGGAGATCGTGTTCGCTGAGTGACCTAGCCAATCCCACTCCCCGGAGAATCTTGCATGCTTCCCATGTGCAAGGTAGGCCACTTAGCTTATGCTCAGGCCTAACTTGCTCTTACATCTTCTGTCCTGAACTTACAAGGGTTCAAATATAAAGAGGAAATGCTAACGAGAGGTGCTATCTAAAGCATAAAATCCTTTAACAATCTCAGTTCAATTGCAGTTAACAGTGTCAATAGCAATAACAGGTTTGCGGTCCTTGGAATGCTTCGTGGCTTATATTGATGAATTCTTTAAGAACTACAATTTATTTTGGGAGCTTCAAATTGAAGTATCATTTTTTTCTCTCCTTTTTCCTAAAAAAAATGTATCATTTTAATTATACAGACATGGGGACAGAAAAGGAAGTTCTTATTTATTGAAGTGTGAAAATAGCTTTTTAATGTATTTTGTTTGTAATCAATTATGTAATGTCTTATGCTTTGTGTTTCGTAACATTGCATTTTGTTGTCAGTTTGTCATTAGTTTTGCATGAAAAACCAAATTTATCTTGAAATGAACTATGTCTGAATGAAGTTATATCATGTGAAATGAAAATAGAAACTCCATGAACTAGCCATTTTTTCTGCATGTTGTCTGAATGTAGAAACTTAAATGTACAAGAAATAAGAATTTGTATTAAAAATTAGAAGCAAGTACATTTTTCTTCTATGACATTATAAACTATTTTGATACTTATGTGGAAATCATTAATCAATTTTATACAGTTTCAGGAAAAGTTGGAAATAAAGGAAACAATGCAACACGCACATTACCTCGGCATAGTTCAAAACAATCTCTAGCTGTAAATTCAAACATGACTCGAAGTACATCTATGGGCATGCTTAATCAGGTAAGACCCATTCCTGTAGATTACACTACATACTAGTATTTGAAAATATTGGAAAAAAGTCTTTAGAAGAAGTTAAAAGGAAATTAATTGTCATGTAAATGGCTAGATTACTGAAAAATTCAGTAAGCTATATTTATCATTTTAATTCTTCCTTAGTTTCTGATCATTCATTATTATCATTTAAAAACAGTTATTCTCGTAACTTATGTTTCGAGTCTTCATTTGACATTGAACATGGAGTAATTCTCCTTGAACGTAGTTACAAGCCATTAAACATGGAGTAGTTCTCCCTAAACATAGTCATTTTGACATTTTGTCCCTATTGGTTAGGAGCACACAGTTGAGGAAGGTGATCACAATAATCTTTCTTCTGCAAAGAGAGTTTTTAAATTTGGAAACATGCCATTTTCAACATTCTTTCCTCAAATGTATGACAAAGACATTCTTTTTCTCTCCACTTTTTGAGAAATTTTCTCATTAGAACTTTCCATTATATGTGAACGTTTAAGAATATTGTTTTTTGTCTTTGCATCATCAACATAAAACTGTGGGATATAAACCTAAGTAATGATTTTATCTCTAAATGATATTCACTGTGATTATTTAAAATTGCTCTTATTTGTCTTGGAAAATGTAGAGTGATTCAGAGAGTGATTTAAGTTTACAAAGACCCAATGGTAATGCTGGAAATATGTCCTCACGAATGAATGGATTGATGCGACCCACCATTAGCTCTCAAAACAAAATAAATAATCAAGTCCATAATAAGAATACCACGAATGGATCGCAGGCTCGCCGGCGAGGTCTGCAACCAGCATACTCCTCTGGTTTGTACTTCTGTTACTCAAGTCTTAAAATATGATTGCATAATACTAATTTCACTACGTTAATTTAAAATATTTCCTTTATATTCAGTAAACCTCAGCCAAGTGGGCAATGAGGATTCCAGTTCTGAAGAAACATCGGGTGTAACTGGTAAGGCTAACATGCGGCCTCGAAGTACAAGTATTGACAGAACAAATGGATGGTACGTGTCTTTTCTTTCCTATCCATATTTTTCTTTTTTGTGTTTATTTCTAATATTAATCCTAAGTGTTGTAATTGTAGTGCTCCATCAAGCCTCCCAACAAATTCTGGTCAACCGCAAGCTCCACCTAGACGTGGTGCAAGTTCTTCTCTTCATGGTCGGTATGGTAGTGAAAGAGATCTGAGCCGATCTGCAAGAGAAGTTACTCAACGACTGACTGCTGGAGGAAGAGCTACATCTGCTGGCAGCAAGCCCATTCCTCCAGCTCGTCATCATCAGTTGGAACCAAGCCCTCAAGAGCTACCTGTCAAAGATACAGACAGGCCCATCATAGATGTTGCAAGTGCTCCCTGTAAGTCAGAAATTGTGGTTTTTGATATTGTTTTACTTCTTGTGCCTTCACTCAGAGATTTCTTCTGCAAATGTCCAATACGATTCTGACAATTGACATGAACTCAGCACCACACGTTAATATGCTAATGAATTTGGCTGTCCAGGTGATGCCACTTTGAAGGCTGTGTTACCGATGTTTGACTATCTTGATCTCAGGGCTGAAGTGATAACCTCTCCAGCCCTGAGGAAGACCACGACAAGATGGTTGAAACTTTGTCACCACAGCCTTCGAAGCAGCATCATCTGCACAGCCAAGATCATTGGCATGCGTCTGGTCACAGAAGCCTACGGCTTCTCTTGTTATTTGATTTTGTTTAACATTGTTTGTGATTTTCTTTCCTTTATTTTTTAATTGAATTGAACAAAGAGTGGTTAATAAAATCGGGGACGTCCCACTTTCATTCAAACGCTTGAATTTTGATGGCAGACATTCAATCTTTTTACGAACCTCATATTAATTTTTTATTACGGCAAAGGATTATTCTCCATCATAACTCAAAAATATGGCATGTATAAGGAGATATTTTCAAAATTCAAATAGAACATTTTTCAAAATAATATAAACAAATTTCAAGTGAGTAGATTGTTAAGTAATATGTGGGACATATCAGGAGGATGCAAAGAGGACCCAAAAAAGAGGGGAAAAAAGTTCATATTATCATACTAACCTCCCATAACTTCCAAATTACAGACAGTTCCTTGTTATTGCACATTTGCCTACTACAACCTTGCTTCTGTCATTTTGTTTTCAAAGCTTTTCTGGTATTGTTTTTCTAAATTCTACAGGTATTATCCGCACACATTTTCTTGAACCCTTATTTTGCTAGGTATGAGAAGGGTTGATTATTTTGTCGATAGGACTATTATGTTACATCTGTAGCTTGCTTTTTGATGTAAAATAGTTTCTATTACACAGGAGTGAACATTTCTGGTTATCAGATTGTCAAAACATAAATTTCGATGCTATAATTCAATTAATTAATTCAACTAAGGAGGTAGAGGTAGGTGTTCCAGGGCTCATGAAAGCAGGTGCTTATAAAGAGGTTTCCTTTTCAGTTGTTGGCTATGTTGTCAATTGTGAAGTCAAAGCCTTCTGATATCTCCCATACCATACCATTGTGAATATGAAATAAACAGTCTTGCATTTGAGCACACTTGCAGTAGTGGAAGCTTACTGTATATTTGTTATTCAACTAGAGTTTAGTGTTTCCTTCGGTTTGTGTAGCCAAAATATATTCTAATCAGCACATGGCAGACATGCTACTGATATATGGACTTACAAATTGCATTGCATATGAAGCAAGACATTCATGTAATGAAAAATTTCCTAATAGAAATCTACCAAACAGAAAGAGAATACAAGAATGACTTGTGGAGATGGGCTCTTTTAGAAAATATCATCAAATTATGGAAGACCAATGAGTATCAGAGTATCTGGTTTAGAAGCACAGGTACTTCATTTTATTTACAAAAATAATGGTCGCAGTACCATAGATGTAACAGTAACTGAGAATGTGTCATGTGAGGTCATGTGACAGTATGGATAATCTTATGAGAACAACTCCATTCTATCTTCAAAAGGTGCAGGGTATTAACGTATTTTCCACCCTGAAAAGCTTTTGTACTTGGTTACCTTGGCTTTGACTTGGGACCAAACCTTTCTGTTTAACTTAGTTTTCACTGACAAAACAACGTTTACCAGGAACAAAGTCCAGAATTTTTACCACACTAGCATATGGGTGGATGTAAATCCTTATGCAGTTTTGGAAGGAAACAAGACACCAACAGTTCAGTAGGAATGTGAGCTGGAATAATTGGAGATAGTGAATTGGACCTTTTATTTTCCACAGAACATTGACTTGAGAATAATGCAATTAATTTTTAACGGAAAATTTGAATGTTTTGCCAGAAGCAGTTCCACTACACTTAATTTAGAACATGTGGTTCATGCAAAATGGGGTACCATATCATTTTCTCACCAAGCAAGAACAATTTTAAACCAGTGTTTCACAAATAAATGGATACGTTGTGACCTAGCAACATCATGGCCTGCTCAATGTGATTTCAACCCATTGGATTTTTACTTATGGACACATTTAAAGAACATTGTGTATGCAACACCTGTTGCAAATATTGAAATTCTTCACCAGTGTGTTGAAGGATTTCAGCAAGTACAATACACATCTGCAATGTGGACAATCCATAATGCTGTGGTTAAATGCTTATGTTATAGCTAATGGTATCCATTTGAGCATTTGTTGTGGAACCAAAAAGTGTGTGTAACTTGGAAATCATGGGAATATACTGTAAGCGTATATGAATTTTTTCACTTGTTTTGAAGTCATCTTCCCATTCCTCGGAAGTGCCCCCCACGTACAAAAAACAACATTAAAAAATGCAAAAGCATAGTTGTAGCTGGCAAACGTGCAACAGCGTTGACTGTGTAATTGCAGTAAATGCATAATTTGAAAATCATGGGAAGCAGATCATACATTAACATGAACTTTCTTGCTTCTTTTTGGGTTCTCCATAGATCCTCCCGAGGTGACCCACACATTACTTAATATCTTTGTATATTGTGGTATGATTGTCTAAATTATAATCATAAGTTGACATAAGTATCCTTTTATCTTAAAAGATAAAGAATTAAAGAAGTCCACTTAATGGTTTCAAATATTATTGAATTTTTTACATGTAAAGACTTGCTCTTCTGTATTGTTCCATTAATTTTGTTTATTTATTTATTTATTTAATAAATGGGCAATTTGTCCATGAGAATACAAAAAATATAAAAGTGCATAATATAATTTGAAAACACATTATCCAAATTATATAAAAAGTACTTTAAAAAAATAAGATCATGTCAATGAGATGCTCCCCAGATTTGACAAAAATTTAGTGTTGTTTTCATTGATCAAGTTAATGTTTAGTGAGTTAGCTATTTTGCAAAAATAGTCAAGTGTATTGGCTGTGTAAGCATGTTTATATAATTTAATAACCAAAATGTTGTTATTTCTTGAATTGAAGTTAGAAGTTATTTACATTATTTGGTTGAACAAAAGCAGGCAGTCAGTACTGCTATTAATCAATTTGGACAATCAAACAGTGAAGCACTGCTGAGATTTAAGTATTGCTATATTAAATCTTAATGCAATATTTTTGTAAACATGGTCAAGAAAAGGATCGCTAAAACCCAGTCATCAGGTAGCAATCAATCAATCAATCAATCAAAAAAAAAAAAAAAGTATGTTGCATAGTTTCAATTTTGGATATATAAATGTGAGAAAGGGCGACCTGACAACTGACAAGAACATGGTTTAACCAGCAGACATGGTTTAACCAGCAGACATGGTTTAACCAGCAGACATGGTTTAACCAGCATCAGATATATCAATCTCAAAATTACAATTTGAGTGCAGTTTATGACATTAGACCTAATAAAACTCAAAATTCAAATTGATTTGGTAATGGTGCGCAGTATTTCATCTGACAAAGTTATCCCAAAATCGTATATCACACCAAAGTCTCTTTACAGTTGTAACCTTTTCAAGCACAGTGGGATTCAGAGAATAATTGAGGGTTGCTAATGATTGGAATGTAGTAAAAGGAGAAACTAATTTTTAAGCATTGAAATAAAGATCATTATGAGTGCATTGGTATTACGAGGCATTTACTGTATTCTGAAGAAGTAATCTGACAGTGTCTTATTGGACCTTCAAGCAGATCTTAAGCTCACTTGCAAATAGAAGATACTAACATCAATAACAACTTCACAGATGTCATTTATAAAGATGTTGAACAAAAGAGGTCTCAAACATGATTCCTGTGGAGATGTGAATAAAACTAGATATAACATTTTTATATGATACAAATTGAACACAATTAGATAAATAACTGCAAAACCACTCTAAATGAGGTCTGCAAATCTCAAAGTGCTAAACGTTTATGGATCAGTATGTGATATACATAATTAAATGATGTACTGAAGGTGGGCAATTAATGTTATTTATGCTTGATCAATATTTAAGATCAATTAAATACAATCGATCTGATATTTAAGCTCTTATGTGTTGAGACTCTAACTAGAGTAATATTGAAGGTTAAGCTTCTATGTTTCTATTGGAGCATCATCATCAGTACCTTCGATTTAGGAGCAGTGCTCCTGTCCTATTAGTGGGTTGTAAAGCAGTATTCCTTCATGTGGTGAAGTGTTCCTACTGGTACACATCTTGTTGCCAGTCTGCCTCTATCCCATTCGGCCTGTAATTTAATGCCATCCATGGTCGTTTGTCCATTTTTCATATATTTTCTCCATTTTCTTTGGCAATTTTTTTATTTCTTCTGCTAAGTTTACTGTTTTTAGTTCTTTCCCAAATGTTTCATTTTGAATTTTGTTCCTTCTTGTTACTCCTAACACTGCCCTTAGAAACTTCATCTGAGCTACTTCTATGCTTCTGGTTTCCTTTATGCCCATTATCCACATTTCTGAAGCATACTTTAGCCTTGATTTTGATGTAATATTATAGATTGTTTCTTTTCTCGTATGTCCAAAATGTCTCTTTATTATTCCATTGTTTCTATTGTATTTTTGTATTTTTCTTCTTTATCCTTCTGGTTCAATCCAATTGAATTTCCAAGATATTAAAAGTAGAAAATTGTTCAATTATAGAATTTTCTATTAGTATTTGGGCTCTAAGGTGTTCTTTGCCAAGAAGGCTAGTGTTTTAGTTTTCTGGCTTGTTATTTTCATTTGACATTCTTTGCTGATATTGGGCATAAATCCCAATTCTCTCTCTGTGAAAGATGGAGAGAAATCTTTTCCAATTTTGCCCATAATCAGGGATTTTAAATTGAAACTATGGATGTGTAAAATTATAATAATGTGAAGACATGCAAATGCCTCTTTATCAAACCATGAATATCAATATTAAGAAAATAAATAGTATCTTAAATAAAATATATTTTCAGTTATGATCTGTAGAACTTGTGAATTCTGAGAAAAATATTTATTGTGGGATTTAAAGAATGTAATTGAAGCTCTAAGAAGCTTTCATGGCAATGAATTTCTTAATATTATTTAAATGTATAAATTTGTCTTTTGTAAACATAAGTAATCGTTCTTGTGATATATAAATTGAAAAAACATTATTAAGTGGGTTTTAGGACTGTGAGGAATTATGTGTGGTGTTGTAGCACAACTAGTCTTCTTTCCATTGTCCTTTTCCTGTTTAACTGATATGTTTGTATTCTGATCTAAATATAGTGATTTTTGTCTTTTGATCAGCTTCACGTAGTTATCCAATTGGTAGCTTCATTGTGACCTAATTTTTCTGATTTGAATATCTCGCTTGGACAACCGTATTCCAGCTGGGTGAAGTTCAGATGTCAGTATAATTAAATTGGAGAATAGGAACGTGCAACAAATTAAGATAAGTGTAGGGCAAAATGTATCAGCATATTAACATCATTTATTTCTCTTTTCAGTGTCACAGCAGTTGTGTTCTTCTCTGGCTGACCAGTTAACACGTGCTGCAGACAGTGTGGTGCAATTGTACAAGCGTTTAGCCCTTGAAGGGGAACAACAGGTGGACCAAAGTGCAATGCTAAGAGGACTGGAGGAGGCAGCTAGTGAAGCTCAGCGCACACTTAGATTAGTAGCCACAAATTCAGGACAGTTCTGTGACACAAGTCAGCCAGATCCCCAATTGGCGAGTAAATTACAAGATTTAATGGCTGTTGGTCAAGCAGCTGTGCCTGGTGATCAGGCTAATGTTATGTCAATGATGCAACAATATACTGATGTTCTCATTAATTTGGTGCAGCAGCGAATGGGCTCTGGACCTCAGAACCCCAGTTAAGGATTACTGCCCATACAGTGAAAGGTATCCTAAATTTTAAAATTATGTATCAGAAATGAGAGATTTTGATTTCACTAATATTCCCTTTTACCACAGTCACATTTGAAAGGATACATTGTTGTAAAATTATCAAACTAATAGATCACAGAAACTGTTACAGCATATTTCTGCTAACCTCGTTAATAAAAAGCCAAACTAATTTAATCAGTTATAGTAATTGATGTATCTTTCTACATTCTTATAAAGAATAATTCAATCTGCTTATAAATCCGAAGTGAAATTGTGTGTGATGAATTCAAATTCTTCATAGACAGAAGATGAAATGTATAGAGTGAAGGTATCAGTTGTCTTTATCATAGACACTATGTACTCTCTTCTTGATGACATTATGTACTCTCTTCTTGAATAATGTAATAGTGAAAAATGATGTTGATGTTGAAAAATACACATTAATGAGAAAAAAACATTGAATGATTGTAAATCATGACCAATACCATGTTCCTGATAGATTTGATTTTGATTTGGTTTTATGATGGTTTGCACAGAATTACAACTTTCCAATCTAGGAATGATATTGATTTTGTAACAGTGATATTTGTATTTTTATCATCGCATTTTATGTATTGTTAATTTTAAGCTATGTTTATCAAATTAAGCAAAATTTTTGAAAACAATACTGTATCAGAACCTGTTTCATGTACTAGTCAATTTACATTAGTGAATTTGTGTTTAAAAAAATGTATAACCCAAAGCATTAATCTCTAAGAATTGCATTTTAAAAGTCATTTGATTAATTTTTTTGTTATTCCATGTGATGTAAAATTTATGTGCCCTTTGGAAATCATAATTATGAATAATGTACTTGCAAAAAATTACCAGAATATCAAAGATGTAAACCAACAGTTTAGGTTCCATATACTGTAAAACTAGTTGATTATTGCTCTTCATAACAGTTTTCATAAACCAGTGTTTTGATTGATGCCAAAATCTCTCATATGATACAAAAAAGTTGATACACTCCTGCATATAAGTAAATCCATTGTTAAGTATGCCAATTTGTTGTAATTGTGTAATGTTCAGTGAAGCATGTTGTCATCTATGAATAGAAGAATTCATGTTGCATCACCACTTGTTTATAATTTTCTTCAACTGGGAACCGGTGTTATTGTGCCTGTTCAAAATTCCTGAATTTAAACACACTACTACAAAAAAATCATGGACAGCCTATGGAAATACTAACTGAGCAAGAATTTGAAGATAGAAGACAATTTGGAAACAAGTGAATTTTTAAAAGCTACAGAGTGAATGTTCAAATGAAAGAGCATTGAATTTGAATCTCAAACTTAAATATCATTCCAGTGTGTTTTTCAATATTTTATATAATTTTTAAATTAATACTTCATCTTATTTTAAAAGTATTACTTGTTTACCTTTGTGGTGTATATTTCTTTGTTGATCCCCTAATTTGTTGTACATAATAACTAGTTAATTTAGGTGTACAAATTTTATGTAATTATTAATATTTTTTCTCTTTGACATTACAAACCTAATGAAGAGTTCTCCTGGATTGTCTACAGTGAAGAGTATAAGCATGTGCAAGAACATTGTTCCATGAACATTGAGTAATTCTCAAATGTTAGTTTATGTAATACTTGTGTGAAAACATAATGGACTATTATGTAAGTTCCACTTGTGAAACCGAAGTAACTGTGATATTTATTAAATGAAAGTTAGTGTATTCTGCGTAAAATGAGTGTCATGGTCACTACCAGAGCTACAGTTTGTTTGTTGGCAGTAGTTTAGTCAAAAAAACAAAACAAGAAAAAAAAAAATAGTTGTATTGGAGTGAATAGTCATTACAAAGATGTCTTCATTATAAATTGCAAGTAATTGTAGGTTCCAATTTGGATAACCCAGGAGGACTCAATACTGCAAAATAGACTGTATTACTGGATCCTTCCATTTATGATAACAGGCTTGTCTGAAGTAAATTTGTTACAAACTCAATCCCCAAAATTTTATTGACATAATATCCCTCAGAAAGAATCCTTTATAAATGTCGGTCCTTATATCCGGTGTGTATATTCAAATTTATTCAATACTAGCTTGTTTGTTTTTTCTCGTTTCACTTTCTTTTTTCATTTCTTCTTCTTTTGTTTTCTCTCCCAACTTAATTCTAGGAATTGTATTTATTTACATACAGTTGTCAATATCCTAATAGAAATGATATGATATATTAATTTCAATTAAAAAACACAACAGGCTACCAAAGCACATTCTACTTTCTTGTATTATTGGTATCAGTTACACAACAACAACAACAACAACAACAACAATAATAATAATAATAATTATTATTATTATTATTATTTTGTGATTTCTGTTCTACTAATACTTCAGACATTAATATTACCATATATCTGAACAAACTGAGTGTTTTCAAATGATAATTACATTGACAGCCATGAATAATTACTATTTTTTTCCATGTACAAAACACAAATTTGTTTAAATCACAATAATCCATATCTGTAGAATGTTATACGGACAAGTAAAGAGTTTTTGTTTCATTTCCGTTACACATCTCTTGGTCCTTCTTAGTCATTGAATGTGTATATTATATTCCTGGAGCCAGGGGCTCCACGCCATTAGTAACAGGGTTTCCCAAACAGACACCCGTCGAGGATTCCACGGGGTTTTGAGTTGCCATGTGCCATGTATACACTATTAAAAAAGGAAAACCTGTGGTCACTAGCAGGCAAGAGAGGGGGACCCGGTATAGAAGCTTTCTATTGGATGCCACACCCCTCACCTATTGCCACTTTTTAAGCGGGCAGTCCGCTTTTCTCATAACTAACAAAAAGGCACGCTTTTTTCACAAATATATCAATTACGATTCTAAAAAAAAGAATCGTACTCAATTGTTTCACAAGACATTTAATAAAAGTATATAACATTTACGTAATATTTATCTTATAACACCTTTTTTTCATTTTTTTCTCAACGTTGTACTGAAATTAAAGAATTATTCTTTAAACACAAAGAATTAATCAAAGCTGTGCAGTCACATGAAAATACACACGGCAGCAAAGTAAAATGTGTGTTAATATTATTATAACAAATTTGATGTTTTTAATTTTGAGTAGTTTAAAGTTATTTTTTTAATGTGTTAAAATGTTTGTATGGAAAAATGTATTTTAATTCTAACTTTAAAAAAATACAATCCCCCCTCCCCGTTTGTCCGCTGTTTTTTGGAAGCAAACCTGGCAACCCTGTACAGGAGACTTTCTACCGTTATTGAGTTTTACCGTGAGATAAGCCTGGTGCGATAAAATCATGAAATGGTTATCGTTTACAACTTTTTATGTTTTATGACTTGGAGCACACATATCAATCATCCCTTTTCAAACGGGAAAAATACCTTAATTAATCACAAACTTTTAACTACAAACGATTTAAAATGATCATTCCACCCGTGAAATTAAAACCAATAGTGTTTAAATATACATAAGAAATGTCCCAATTAGGGCGGTGGATCTCAAAAAGTTTATCGCTTTTCTATCCTCCTTACTAGGGAATCATAAACAGTGTCTGATCTGTCTTATGTGGCGGTATACATCGATCGCCATGTCGATGTACAATAAACAACGTATGTACTATAACCTAACCTCTGATATAAACATAGCTTTCAGTTATTTCCAATATTTGGCTCATTGGAACTCTTCTGGACATAATTTCACTCGTGGAGTAGTCCTATTAAATCTCGTGCTTTGGAAATTCTCAGATAAATAAATCTCCTCGCTTCGTGAGTAGGGAGTTTATCGACCATTTCCAAAGCACTCGTGGTATTATCTGTGATAAACGCAAAGCATAGGTTTATCATTCACTGAAAACCCGACAGCTTCTCATCTATAATATGAGAACCACATATGCAATTTATTTTTAGAAAATTTAAACTCTTGAATTATTAGATTCGTTGCACACATTCTTTCTGGCAAAGAGTGCTATAGTGCTTTCTGCAGTCCGGCTCACGAGAGCAACCCATTTCACATTTATGAAACGAGTTCAACTAATTCAGAAGAATTACATTCATAAATATGCCAAAATGTATTAAGCCTTTGCATATTATACTCCAGAACCACTATATTCACTACACCGAATCTCTGTAACTTCGTCTTTTATGGCCGTCATGTTTATGTAATAATAATAATAATAATAATAATAATAATAATAATAATAATAATAATAATAATAATAACTATTGACTTATACAATATTAATCGTATGTGACGAATCAAATATGATGAGTGCGAGCCAGTAAGGGGAGTACAAATATCTTCTTGAGTTCTAGAATCCCCACTCTAACTATGTAGGAGCATTTTAGATTTGACAAATGCTCACACTCGTGTAACAGAATTGCATGAGCAAAAGATCTTCAGATTTAATTTGAAAGAACTGCTGACCAATTACTACTAACCCTAATACTCTCTGCCCTTCACTCCTCTCGCGCTTAGTAGCTAGTGGTACTAAAGCTTATACTTTAAGTCGGTATTTGTCCCCTGCACTTTGACGCAAACTCACGCGAAAAAGACTGAAATTTTCGGAAAATTGTAGATGACCTTATGACGAAATCTATCTTCAAGGAACGGATTTCATTAGGGGAAAATCTCTATCTTTAATCTTTTATTTGTAGGAAGACGCTGAAAAAAATAAGTTTTTTCAATTTTCGAAAAATCAGTTTTTAACCAAAATGAGACCTGCACCATTCTCTTACACGTTCTTCAGACTATCCACAAAAACAAGGTCTCCATGTAAAGTACCCCCCAAATTACAATATCAGTTTCAAATTCAAGGGGACGCGATATCAGACAGATCGATTGAGAGATATCAGTTCTGGAGAAAATCGGGTGAACTGTTTAGCCGCTAGCATTGTTCACAGACAGACGTTTTGCCGTCAATCAATTTTTCGGTATCAAGAACCCACAAAATATGGATTCTGGCTACACCACGTTAACACGTTAGAAGACTTTTTTTCTAAATTGAGCAACTGGATTTATCCATTTTTTTTGTTACCAGGGCCTTGTAATAAGAGGTTTTCTGCCAAAAAATCGCCTTTTATTCGCGCAGTATAGTATACCTTTCTCTTCTTAAGAAGTTCCTTCTTAAGCGCGAGAAAGTAAAATTAAACGAGAAGTAGAGGCTTCGCTCGTTTTCTTGAGCTCCGAATCTCTTCTCTCTTCCTTTCCCTATATTAATTTTTAAATTGAATAATGGTATAACAACGAAAGTTTTTGGTAACATTTGATAACAAGTTATATTCGCTATCGTTATCGAAATATAATCTATATTTCTACTTTCCAATGCGTGCATTAACTGAAAGAAAAGTAAGCACTCTACGGCCATGTGAGAAGTGTCTGCGGGGTGTAGACAGATTGAACTCGAGGGAAATACAAATACGATGAAACCGTTTCGATTATAACTGAAAAACTTAAGTATTTAATTATGTTATTCTGCTTATTCTCATTCTTCGCGAACCGATTGAATTCACACACCCAGTGTGTCACTACGACACTGCTAATGTCATACGTCTTGCAAGACCGCCCACCATTATATATTTACACACATACTATGTTCAATTATGGAACATCCCCTTGGCGTCGTCGTCACCTCCGGGACATCTTGCTACGTAGCATTGCAGTAAAAAGGATATAAAACGAAAAGGTGCAGATATCTGCAGCTAAATGTTAATTAATGTCAGTCTACTTGATAAATAAATAAATTTAAAAAAAACTTGAGGCAGGAATATGCAGGGCAAAAAATATATTGTATAAAATAATGACTAATGTTACGTTCCGTAGGTTCAGCCATAACAAATACAACAACTTTTTCTTAAAAATATGCTTAACTTATAATCACGTGGTTTCTATTCGGAAATACAAAAATAATCAAGAAAAATATACTTGAACACTTTTTTTAACTTTACGATTGTCGCCAACAATAATCAATTCAAATGAATCGAGCAATGGTAACTTTACGAGACCGCGAGGAAGACAAAAACGATTGAGGTGAAGTATTGAGCTCCAATGTCTTCTGAACAAGATTTGATAATTCAATATTCCGAACGCGCACGTTGAAGTTTGCCTTTATGGCCAGGTTTTGGACCTGTCTGAACCAGTGTGCGGTGGCTTGATTTTGAAACAGATATTTTAACACAATTAATTTGTAGCACTAGTTACTTTTAAAATCAAATTGTGAAACTTAATACAATAAATACAGTATTTTGAAAACTATTTTGCAATCATAATTTCAATCACTAATTCAATACCAATTTGTGTGTTTGCAGCTTTATTTCTGGAGTCCACCTAGAAACACGAGTGTTCAGTGAATTTTGAGACTATCTGAAGAAACTGAAGCTCAGGAGCCCAAAATGCAATGAATCTCTTAATTTCTTACCTCATCAATGCTGTGTACTTTTGATATTTCGACTTTGAATCCAATGACAATGGTTTTGCTTCTCTAGCATTTAAAATTTTATGTTTAAATACCTGTAACGAATGTTAATACCAAAAATAAAATCCGTTGTTTTCAAAGGACTCTATAAACCTCAATGTCGAAATGTTAGTTCTAAAGCAGAAATGTGGAATAAAGCTTTGTAAGTAAAAAATATAATTAATCCAAGCAAGGAAAACATTAAATTTTGTTTTACAAATTTTACAGTATATGGTTCAAAATGTGTTTTAGAATGAAGTCGTTATGCGCGTAACGTGTGAAATCAAGGTCATGCATGGAAACGCATGTTCCCTTTCCACTCCTTTGCTGTCCTACACGTATTGATCGCTGTTCTCTTATTCAGCATGGATTCCGAACTTCTCGACGGTTGTGTTCAGTTCTTTTACAAGTATTTTTATTCATTTACATTTTATAGAAAATGTTTGAATTTATGTCATTTCAATCTTATGGAAATATGATACGCAAACTGGCAAAGCGGTGAGAATCATTGCCAGATCTTTGTCACGTCAGCCAATGGGAGAGAGGCTTTGTGGTGGGTGCAACCGTCGGGGGGGGGGGGGTTTCTGTGAAACTATATAAGCAAGTTGCGCTTGCCGTTCTGCCAGTCGATTGCTCGGGAAATCCACGTGACGGCATTCTCCGGAGCATCACCTTAGAAGTACAGTTTTTCTAGTCTTCTCAAGTCTTCAGGATGGTAAGTCCATTGAAGTAAGAATAATTCGTAGGAAATAATATATATTTTTGATGTAATTTCAAAGAAGCAGAAAATATCCATTACAGTATTTGCAAGCGGCGGAAGTTGAAGGACGGTTTGCAGTAATGCGTTATAATAGTAACACTGGGATAGCTATTAAACATGTACTTTCTCATGTGTATAATAGTATGTTAATGGTTTTTGCATACTAAAAACGATTAAAAACCCTCTTAAGAGTAGTATTACTTTAATGGCCATTGCCGGCAGAAACATTGTTACGAGATGCATTAGGGCGTGGCTTGTTATCGATTTTTCGCAGACTGTCATGGAAGTTCCCCTTCCATCACCCCTCTTTCGGCTTCCGAGTAAGTTGCGTGAGTCATTGGATTGCGGGTTTCAATTACTGCAGCTCGATTAAAATAATTGACACTTGAGTAGAGGAGAATGATTGCTAGACTGCCTACCACTAAGCAGTTTCCGACATGGAAAACGACCACTTAGAATAATTGTATAAGCCTCTCTAAACAAAATAGTCTCATTGTATGAGTGGCAGTATAATGT
The DNA here is from genome assembly GCA_017312745.1 of Gryllus bimaculatus. Lineage (NCBI taxonomy): Eukaryota > Metazoa > Arthropoda > Insecta > Orthoptera > Gryllidae > Gryllus > Gryllus bimaculatus. Next base: position 107,194 of record BOPP01000160.1, on the reverse strand, counting down.
TGCTTCAGCTCTTTGTGAAATATCACTCGCTTCATTACGTTAATTAAATGTATTCTAAGAGTATTACAATACTTAAAAACAATTAGTTCAAAAGACCAATATTTATCAAATGAAACGTAATGTAAGATAGTATTTGTTTTTTGTATTTTCTACTAATAATATTGATCGTTTGAAATCGGTTTTAGTATATTGAACTCTATTTTAAATTATTAGAGCCTACACTACTTAACTTGATAATGTTCCGATTCACTACCGTAGTTGTCCAAGGAACAACTGGAGCATACTAGAACTTTCTACATTCACGAGTTTTTCATGGGTTTCTGTAGCAATTTCCTTCTTTCAAGCGTCTGTTATTAAAGGGCTCGGAGAAAACAAGAGACCTGGTGCAGTAGATCCATAGGGGCCACATATTTCAAACAAAGGTTTCACTCTTTGCTTTATTCTCTGTATATTAATATATATTAAAAATGCAGTTCAGTATTTACTAAAAACTAGTAAACTTAAACTATTTCACTGTATTTAACAGTAAAATAGTATGTAACTATGCATTAACTAGGTGTAGATTATCTCAAGATAATATATTTAAACGAGACTTAAATATTCCCCCTTGAAGAAACGTGTGTAATTTTTTAGTTATTTTAACACTTTATTAAAGGCTCAAACATTCCGGTATTTTTATATATTTTGAATATTTAAAAAAAATCAGACCTCCAGGAAGTCCGCGCCTAGGACAAGTGCCAGCTGCCCCCGTTCTCTTAGACGCCTCTCAGCAGTCATTAATTGTGGGGGTTCGAGGACGAATGCCTCTTGGTTGCTGCAACGTTACTTACTGCCTCATTCAGAAGAGGAAAGCAACTTTAATGTGGATGATTGTTTCTTGTAATGCAATCTTTAATTTGGAACCATATTTACTTAAGAATGTGGCAGTTAGGGAGGTAATAAAAAAAATTCTAAGGGGATTTTTTTTCTGTCGTAAAGTTGTCAATAACAAGTAGTCAGAAATTGTGGCGTGGATCAGCTTATCAATGTTCACAATTGTTATTCCTGTGTTATCCGTAAGTCATGGCAAAACCCCCGCACCTCTTGCTAAGAAAATCCGTACATTATCTCCAGGTGTCGCTCGCGGCCTGACGGATTATTGCTAAGTTGTCCGTGAACGTCAAATTGTATTATCAAATCAATAACCGGGTTTCTGGTTGCCAAGTGCCTTGTCCAATAATACAGAATGTTACTGCGCATTACCGATAATCTTTCACATTAAGGACTACTTAAAGGTTACTTTCTTCAAAATCTTTAGTTATTCGGGAATGAATAACGGTTATATGGTTGTCTTTGCTAGGTCACCGTGGAACTGAATCAGGTTTTCCAGACAGAGAGTTAAGCTTCTCAAAGTGGAGTATTTTTCGTGGTGGGGCGGGGGGGAGTAGGAATTGGAAAAACAAAATAAAAAAATTGATTTTTTTAAAATATTTAATTTAAATATTGAAAATTGTTTTTTATACTATTTTTATATATTAATATGGCAACTTTGTTTCATTATGGGTTCAATGTGGCGGCTGTGCACATCCATTTCTAGAGCATTGCGTAAATTTTTCGCGCAGTCACAACGAATTTAATTGCTCATATTACTCAGATTATTTACATTAACCCGTAGCTGGGAGATTACTTCTACAACCCGGAGAGGTGTCTACCATAGTTACAATCATTGAAACATTGAAAAAAAATATTGCATCGTTTATTTCAATTAAATTCACAGGCTTATTTTTCGTTAAAAATTATCACTTTATGTAACTTGTTTCTCAACACGTCTCGCTCTCTATGCAACATGGCGGCCGACGTCTGGTCTGGCTTTTCAAACAAAATGCCAGTGTGGTGGTCACGTGGTTCGTGACTTAGACTGGTGTTGTGCAGAACGAGCAAAATTCGGTGCACTGGAGTAGCTCACCCACGTATTTCATGAAGACTAATTGACACGTAGGCGACTGAGGTGTATTTCGAATTAAAGCGTTGGAAGATCCTCGCTCAGTGAGTACCAGACGCACGGGATGCTTTGTGCGGGCGCGCGGTTACGGGAAATAATTGGCAGAAATGGGCAGGCGGACGAATATTCTAGTGGCCTATTAATAAATGTACGAAATCTGGTCCAAATTAGACCAAAAATGCTCTAAAACCGAATCGCACGAAGACAAAGGCCAGGTTTAATGGATAAAGTATAATTCTTGGAGAACAGGTACTTCGCTAGTCTAATTAAAAAAAAAAATGTTCGCAATAAAAGAATAAATTTGTTAAATTTTTAATTGAAACTTCACATTTGAAGAATTGTTAAACATTTGGAAAAGATTAATCCTTTGTCATCTGTCCAGCCTTTACGGGCAGCGTCTTGTATTAAATTCACGTTTCGCCTAACGAAAGAATTTCGTTAATTTTAACTTTTATCACTTTAAGCCCCACATTATGATTGTGAAAATTGAAAATGGTCATTCGCATAAAATGCAACTTGTATATTTTACATTTATACATTAGTCTGCAGTTTTGTCAAACAACGTTTAGACGGATAATTCCTTCCAAACTTGTGGTGTATTCTAAAAGACAATCATTAACCAATTATCCACTATTAAAACTCTTCACGATTGTCCCCAAAATTGATATTCCTACATCGATTAGATCATATACCACCCTTGAAAGTTTGTCCGATACTTTGATTGGCGGGTGGGGGTGTGGGGTTACTTTACATGAAGCCTCAACATTTTTTAAAAGATTTCTTAAAAATGGCTCTTATTTTTTTGATTAAACTTTTTCGGATGCCCAAAGGACGTTTAAAAACGGATTATTTTCGTTTCACTATCTGAATTTTCGAAAAATTGTGAAAGTTAAAAAAATGTTTGCCTGTCTTTCTAAAACTATATTATTGACGACTTTTTTCGAATAAAATCTGCTCGTGATAAATCTTGCAATAGTCATGAACAATTTTTCGGAAATGTATTTTTTCTCGGAAATTTCATAAAATAAGGCAACATTTAAAACCTTATTTTTCTCGGTCTCCAAATTTTCTTCGAATACTCTTGAAGTCCAATTTTCTTAGATTTCAAACAAAATTACGCGAAAATTACTCGTAATCTGAAGAAACTGTAAGAGCTCTTTTTATAGATTGACAGATTTTGTTCAAAAGAAAAATTCTGTAATTTTGTAGTTGTAAGAAGACTGCGGAAAAATTGACTCTTGAATTATTCAAAAAATCACTGCTTTTATTGAAAAATATATTTGTGCCATTTTCATACGCATACTTTGCCCTAAAGGGGAAAAAATGGAATAACCAGTAGTTTTGTTATACAAAAGACATTATCACTTTGTTGCAGATCAAGTTAAGCTATGGTTGAGAAATAATCAGAGGGAACTTACATTTAAAGGAATGTTTTTTTATACCACAACGTACTCTTGGACTATTTCTTTTATCAAAATCGCCCATACCTTTTGGAGCTAATAACTACGGGCAGGGGCTGAATTTTTTTAAATTAAAGAAAAAATTTTTTGTCGGCAAGCGGCTATGAAGCTCTAGCAACAGTTCTCGTATCTAAAATCTACCTTTTTGGAGTAAGGTTGTTTCTTAAATCCTTCAATTATCCGGTATTTTAGAATCGGGGTCATACAATGAGGTTTTTTTTCTTGAAAAATTGCAGTTTTTTTTGCGACTGCATTGCATAGCGTCCCATATTACGTTGTAGAATGCGAAAAAGTAAAAAAAAAAAAAAAAAGATACAACTCGGTAGATGTACTAAGTCGGGAAGGTCTTAACACTCAATCTTCACACTTAAAATTTGTGACGTCGATACAACTCGTAACAACATAAAACGGAATGTGGAAGGTACGCAGGGACGCAAGGATGGGAAGGAAGAGGGATTCAAGATGCTCTTTTGTTTCCGGTTCACTAGTGGCAATTCAGCGACATGCCTTGATCTGTTTATGCGTTGTATTAAAAACTTCCACAGAAATGTCAATTGTGTCCTTACGTCACAAGTGTCAATCATAAAGTTTTATTCTAATTGTTAACGTTGAACTAAGTATATTCAATGAATTTGTGAATAATATTGGTTATATTTCTTTCAGCGTGAGTGCATTTCTATCCATGTTGGGCAAGCCGGATGCCAGATCGGCAATGCCTGTTGGGAACTCTATTGCTTGGAACATGGTATCCAACCTGATGGCCAGATGCCATCTGACAAAACTTTAGGTGGCGGAGACGATTCGTTCAACACCTTCTTTAGCGAGACTGGAGCAGGAAAGCACGTTCCTCGGGCAGTATTTGTCGATTTGGAACCAACAGTTGTAGGTAAGCGTAAATCACAAGAGACTTCACGTGAATAAATGAGAATTATTTAAAAAAAAACTGATGACCATTCTTCTGGTTTTTAGATGAAGTTCGCACGGGAACGTATCGACAACTGTTTCACCCAGAACAGCTGATCACTGGAAAAGAGGATGCTGCTAACAATTACGCCCGCGGGCACTATACAATTGGCAAAGAGATTGTGGATTTGGTTCTGGATCGCATTCGCAAACTGGCTGATCAGTGCACTGGACTGCAAGGGTTCCTTATCTTCCATTCGTTTGGTGGTGGCACTGGTTCGGGTTTCACGTCCTTGCTGATGGAGCGGCTTTCTGTCGACTATGGCAAGAAGAGCAAATTGGAGTTTGCCATTTACCCTGCTCCCCAGGTATCTACCGCTGTTGTGGAACCATACAACTCTATCCTCACTACTCACACCACTTTGGAGCACTCAGACTGCGCTTTCATGGTCGATAATGAAGCAATCTACGACATCTGTCGCCGCAATCTTGACATTGAACGCCCGACATACACTAACCTGAATCGTTTAATTGGGCAGATTGTATCTTCTATTACAGCCTCTTTACGGTTTGACGGTGCCCTCAACGTAGATCTGACCGAATTCCAGACCAATTTGGTCCCTTACCCTCGCATTCATTTCCCTTTGGTTACGTACGCTCCCGTCATCTCTGCCGAGAAAGCGTACCACGAACAACTGTCTGTTGGGGAAATCACTAATGCATGTTTCGAGCCTGCCAATCAAATGGTAAAATGCGATCCTCGACATGGAAAGTACATGGCTTGTTGCATGCTGTACCGTGGCGATGTAGTTCCGAAAGATGTAAATGCTGCTATTGCTACTATCAAGACGAAACGCACAATTCAATTCGTAGATTGGTGTCCCACTGGTTTCAAGGTTGGCATTAACTACCAACCTCCTACGGTTGTCCCTGGTGGAGATCTGGCCAAAGTTCAGCGAGCAGTTTGCATGTTGTCAAACACAACAGCTATTGCTGAAGCTTGGGCTCGTTTGGATCATAAGTTTGATCTGATGTATGCCAAGCGTGCTTTTGTTCATTGGTATGTAGGAGAAGGCATGGAAGAAGGAGAATTTTCTGAAGCTCGTGAAGATCTGGCGGCCCTAGAGAAGGACTACGAAGAGGTTGGCATGGATTCGGTGGAAGGTGAAGGAGAAGGAGCCGAGGAATATTAAAAATGTTCAATTACACCCATTTACTCTGAATCTTGAATGTTTATATCTCTCCTACAATTGGTGTGAATAAATTTTCTCCATGAAGTTTTCGTGTAATGTATTTAAATTTGTACCAACCTCTTCCAATTACCGATATTTCCTGCTAAAGGCAGACATACTTCCTTAATCCCTAAAATAACAAAACCACATTCGACTCATTCTAGGTAACAAGGTTATAATATATTTTAGTTTTGATGGTTGGTATCCGTTTCGTGTTGAATGTGTTGTAATGCACCGTTGTTTAAGTACAGCAAGGAATGTTCGTTTGTTCTTTTTAGACTGCCCATCTACTCCCGACAATATAAGAGGTAAGAAAGTGTTAATTTCTTATGCCTTCATTATAGAAGTGTCTTTTTTTAAATAAGCGTCGAAACTTTTAAAACAATTTATTCATATTTTGAGGTTAGGAAACGCCAGTACTTTCTTAACCAAAAGCTCATTTGTCACCACACTTGTCATTTGTATGATCATATGGAAATCAAAGCACGAAAGTGCAAACTGGGGCATATGGACATAGTCCTGTAGTCGCAAATGGACACTTCAATTATTTATCGCTTGCTAGTGGTTTAGAAGGTAGTTTTTTTAGCCAAGAATTTTAGAAAGTAATTGCAATGTAAAAACTGACAATTGTCTCAAAATTGGGGTCTATGTAATAAGGCGGTATTCCTGAATATGTCCATTTTAGGTAGGTCTATTTTTTTAAATTCCCATTATTTTTCTTTGTGACAATTTGGTACAATCTTGGTTTGAATGCACAATGATATAAAGGTCGCCGAGCACTACTTTCTCATTGATTATATTTTTTTTGTATGGTGAACTATTGACATATTTATTGCTTTCAAGAGTTTGCAAAGTGTTTTTAAGATTCAATATGAGTAGTGAATAAAATTGAAAAGGCAGAATGTTCTTTTTATATTTATATTTAAATTTGCATCAATATTATTAGACTGCAACTATACATGATATACTATAATCATTAAGTATTGATATAGTACGTATTTTAAAAAGTTTTGAAATGAATGTACTGAAAAAATATTCGGGCGAATCTTCTACCAATAATTGGGATGAAATAATAGGCAAACCATTCTTTTTTTTAATTGCTGTAAAAATTAATGTTTTATGAATGTCTGTCTGCAACACAAGAGATGCTAAGTTATTTTGTGATGGTTTAAAAATGCATCAAGGATGTTTTTCCTTTTGGACCCCTGCAGAGCACCTACGTACATGTGATTAAAAGTAATACTTGGACATTAGAGATAAAAGAAATGGTGCAGACATTGTAGTTTTGTCAGAAAATTCACCGAGGCTTTTATCAAATTTCACAAAAGAGGGTATCTTTTTATCTAACAAAAAGAAACTAAACGGTGAATAATTTAGAGAAAAGGCGCAACCCACAAATATCAACTCTCTACAGAAATATTGTGTTTTCCTTTCAGACCCATGCATGGACGAAAATTGCCTACTCTGAGGTAGATTCTGATCAGATGACTGAATGACTGAATCAGATGACTAAGTTTTGTAAATAAAACAAATTAGTATTTCAAAATTAAGTTTAAAATTCTATTTAAATTCGACTGCAGATACATTACGTGCATTTGTTCGCGTTGTATTAATTTCAAAATTCCCCATTTGACCTACTTGAGGTTTGAATTATCTTCCACTGAGAGCGCGGCATTCGCTTCAGACCACCAGTCTATAGTCCGAAGGATTTGGAATTTGCTGAAAGAATACAAGTCTTATTCCCAGCAGACATTTCTATTACTCAAGGAATAAATCGAGTGAGTGATGTTTTGAAAAACCAAACTTGTTCCCTAAAGTATTAAACCAGATGCTCAGTGAATGATATAAACAAAAGATACGAATAAATTGTTAAAATAACCAGCCTCTAAAACCTACCATAAATATTTCAATATTTTAACAACAGTATATTTATTATAACGCAGCGCAGCTGGGCCCTTTCTTTTTTGGGCTAGTTAAGGTTGCGAGCGCATACAACCAGCCATTTATTGGACATGGTTCTAGACACAGTTGGTATATTCCAATCAAATTATTTTACATTTTCACCTTGCATATAAATAAAAATGCGTAAGCCGAAAGGTTCTGCAATTACATGCAGCTGAAATAAAGGAAAGAATCCTGAGTTATATTTTTTCTTTACTTTTACAAAATACCCAGAAAGGTGAGACGTATAGTTGTTTAAGAACACAACACAAGAAAACAACTCCGCCTTCAAAATACATTCATATCTAAGGCTGAACTTTGTCCTCTCAGCAGCAACACCTTACACGGGATTTTTAATATTCTTTGTTTCCGGCAGGGGGGGGGGGCAGAGCGTCGCAAGATGTGAGGTTTTTGATGGAGGCGGAAAAGTCCACCCGGACCTGAGTTTCTTGACGGTACTCTCGTCGATAGTGCCACGGTGAGCGCAGTGAGAAGGCGGTATTTTGCCGAGCTTGCCCTGCGACCCACCATTTGGGCCCCTACCCGCAGACCTTTGGGCAGGATCGGGCGTGGGACTTGCTCCCAGACCCACTAACGAAAGTCAGACGAGGAGCATGAATCCCCCTGTCAGGTTGCCTCGATTTCGGCGGTACTCACGTCGATAGCTTCAAAATGGATGTAGTGAGGAGGCGGATTGAGGGCCTCGAGCCATCCGACCCTCGGTCTGGGCGGCCCTCAGATGGGCTGTTGGTTTCGTCGCGGCAGTGCACAATACTCAGGCGCGATTTAGTACTCGTCGCGGAGTATTGTGAGTGGCGCTTAATTAGACCCCGGTGCTAGCCCGGACAGCTAGTAGCTCTGAGCTGACAGTGGCCCCGCTCCGGTTTAATTGAGGTGGAGCCCGTGATGGATTCTGCGTTCCGGCGGCGTCCGAATTTCAGCTTGAAAGTGTACTTGTGCGCCCACCCTGGGGAGAACGCACGATTTTCAAACGAATACCCTTTGATTACTGATAAGAAGAGCATATCCATGTAACTGCAGGAGGTATTGCTAGTGGAAGATCTTATTCGCTGCAATTCACTAAAAATATTAAAGTATTTTCAAGTTTATTGACATTGAGGCTGCAATTACGTAATTCAAGGTTTTCATGAATCGGTCCTGTGAAAGTGGCTGAGGAATAAAAACAGGAAATAAATTTAGAAGAATCTAATTCTGAATAAAGCTTTAATTTTTATTTTTAACTTTTATGGTTTGTACATACACTTGCTTATTATTTTATTTATTTGTTTATATTAAATTGTTTCGCAGCATGGCCAGTAGCTACCTCAGATTTTATTATGCTTTTTAATTTGATGACACAAGCTGTCATCAGTTTACTTTCTTTCTGTTATATAAAAACTTTGCAGAAACTCTTTTATTGTGTAAGATGAAGTAGCCCTGCTGTCTTTCGTTATTACAATAAAACAATACCATCTACTTAGGAAGGGCGTACAGAAAACATGGATTGCTAGCATCACGCTAAAAGGGGCGTATAATCTTAATAATAAGTTCACACATTTATTTATTAATTTGAAGAAAAGCAATAAACATTGCAAAATATTTCAAATCCTTACCTTTACTTCTACACGTTTTAATAAAGATTGGAATTTATAAATTTTTAACCTATCCTTCAAAAATTAAAGCCATGAAAATGTTTCAAACCTTATTTCAAAACATGAAAATTCAATACACGCCCTTTTTATAGTAACTTCCTCATTTTTTTTAATTCCCTGCTCACGGATTATAGAAAATTAAGAAATAGTAAGAAAACAAGCGATTATTGTTCATGTTCTGAGGAGAACATGTTGGATACCATGGCATTCAAAGTAAACGAGTGCTCTTAACTACAAGTACAAAAACATTTTCATGTCAAGGGCGACCGATTATTTCTAACATTCATATTCCTATATTTGTATAAATGTCTATCATGGAATAAATTGAGGAGCAGGTAGAGCCAATTCTATTCAATACTTGATTCTTCAATAAAAAATTAACATTTCATTGACATTCAAACTAACCAATAAAAAGTTTTGATTTTGGTTTATCGGCATGCCAATGTAACCTATGAGATCAGTCGAATAATACACGCTCAAATGGGGAGAGAGATTGCATCAGAGGCTTCTTCAACCGACTTGAAGGGCTCAACCTCAGGGTTACCAAAACAATGCAACGTGCCCAAATTACCAATGACTTCAGTATGGTATCATGATCAAAGCGAATAAATCCAATAATGTCCTTTTACACCTTTCAAGTGACCTATTGCCCTACTTCTAGGAACAGGAACAATTCAGTACTTTTAATGAAATTCTTTGTTTCAATTACATTTGGTATTTGTTAAAATACAATTTTAATAGTGACAGTATATAAGTATATAATAAACATTATCAGTGAATTGTATGTTATTCAGTGTAACATCATAAGGTGTCCATTTCTAAAAATCATATCTAGTGTTATGGAGACACAAAAGGTTCCATAACTCATCGTTTCGGAGTTACGCATGATTGTAAATTGTGTTGCGGCGTAATGTATTATACAGGATTATTCAAAATGATTGTCAGAGTTTCAAAAAATCATAATACACTGGGTAATTGACTTAGCAATATGAACATTATTTTTTGGTAAACAGGAACTCAAAGTTTTTTTACATACGTTACAAATTCTCAATATGGGCGCCCTTAGTCATTCGACACACATCCACCCGATAGTGCACTTCTTCCCAAACTTGCTCCAACATCTCAGCATTGATGCGTAGGAAGATGGATTTGATGCGCTGCTTCAGTCCCAGAATATTCGTCAGGAGAGAAGGGTTAAAGACTCAATCTTTAACTTATCCCAATGGGAAAAAAGTGCCAAGATAAGAGCATCTGATCACCGTCCATCCCGCGTCCGATCCACCGCAGTGGAAGTTGCTCGTTTAACGCTCTTGCGTGCCTGTGGAAATGAGATGGTGCTCCATCCTGCTGTAGTAGTAAATCGTCCCTGCCGTCCTTTCACGGAGGAAACAACTGTTCTGTACCCAGTTCCCTGCTGCCTCTTGTAGTCGATTGTTTAGGACTACAGAGACGTTTCCCTGATCCAATTCACTTCCGCTCTTGACCCAGCGGGGCGGCCACTGCTTCGCCCTTTACACAAACAGCCCCTATCCGCAAATTGAGCGTACCATCTGCGAATAGAATTGCCGGAAGGAGGGTCCTTTACGTATTTCGTTCGAAAATGGCGCTGGACTATGATATGGATTGATGTTGATGATACTCAAGAGAATAAAACGCTCTCTCCTTACGGCTCACCGTAATTTTTTTAAACACTGCTGTAATACGACGTTAACTGAGGTAACTGCAATCGTTTTCATAACGAAACTTTCAGAGTTTGACTATCAACTACAGCTACTATAATAATCGTATTTACTTCCATTGCCTCTAAACAAAATCACGAAACCCGGACAATCATTTTGAATAACCCTTTATAGGTTGTATTGGTGCTTGCTTTTCCTTCTGTATCATAATGAGCGCACTTCACAATTATACAGAATATCCAGAAGCTTCCATTACAAAAAAATATCCCAGAATATATGTTGAATTTTACAAAGAAAGACAGATCCAGTTTTTCCGAAAAAAAAAGTCTTGAAGGAAATTGAGTCAAAATGTTACTTCCTGGCGCGGAATTAAGACCGGCTGCCGCCGTCATATCAGACACCGGCGCTGAGTCTGTCAACGGAGCTGGGTGTAGCATCATTTCTCCGCGTTTTCGGAGAAACTGTCGAGTGAGACAAACATCGCTTACCGCACTCTAATGTACTTCAATAGTATCAAGTGTTTTATGCGTACTATTAATTTAATCTATTAAATGTCCTTCGAATGCAGTTTTGTTAGAAATTATAGCCACTGTATGCAGCGGACTAAAAAAGCACACTGAAGACAACGCAAGCCTTATGGAAATTAAGAAAATTCGTAGAATGTTCAAATTATTTTTTGTATATCATCAGAGTGACCGAATGTCTTGCTTTTGAAAGCCACATACGATAAAAATGATAGTTCCATTTCTTTCCTTAATATCATGACAAACCTACCAGAATACCCGTCGGGAGCTTAGAACTTGTCCCGACTGGGACGGAGCCCCGCTGGTTGGGAAAAAAACCTGGTTGGGAGAAAAGCCAGACGTAGGTCGGTGCTGGATCTCGCCATTCAGGGGAAGATCACCGCCATCTCACGCGATAAAACATGCACTACACGTACGGGAATAATGACCTTAGCAGTTGACGCGCCCAGAATCACTGATCAAGCAAGCAATAGTTTTTTTTGTTATTGTTTGCAATTTGTGAAAGTACAGAGAGTTCGCCGAAAATGGGAACAGCACAACATTCTTTGCCGTTCATTCTTACATATGAGAGAAAAAAATAAAGTAAAAATTTGGAACCGTTTTTGATAAAATAATTGTTGAAAATTGATTCAAAATTGACTTCCTTTCAAGCAATATTATGCAAAAACTACTCATATATTAGACATGAAGTGAACAAGATCTTATTTCAAGATCTGTGTTTAATGAAAAAATTTCATTAAAAAAGTCCTTCAATACTGTTATAGGAAGATGCCGAAAAAATTTAGTTTGCAATTATCAAAAATTTAAAACAATAACATCATATTGATCGCTTCTCGTTCAAAAAGAGAGATTTGTAATTTCATTACAAATTCTCTTTGTTTTTGTTTCAAACTATCGCATTTTTCAAAAATGTTTATAAGAGATCCAAGCTGAAATTGATGTCCCTCTCTAAAATACTTTCTGGATCCGCCCTCGACTGCATTAAACATCAATGTTAAGGAAAACAATTTTTCTTGGAATTCCACCATCCCGTTCTAAAATAATATTTGTTTCATTAATTACGACACAAACGATTAATTTCTCTTTTTCAGGTGTTCCTGCTATGCGCTTTGCGACTTTTTTTGCTGTCCCGATCAAGAAAGTGGCGGGATTCTTGTGCTTGGCGCTTTTCTGTCTTTTGCTCTTTTTCTTCTCAGGTACGATTGCATATTTTTAACCGCATTTCGTTTGTGGATTACACTTTCTATAAATCTAACAGTAGCAGTTTTGACCAATAGAGTTCACAGCGTTTAAAATTAATGAGGATTTTTAATAATTAATTGAACAAAAATGTAAGAAGCTGACAGAAAACTAACAAATTTGGAGTGCCCGTAATGTTTACATGGAACGTTTTGAGTAATTTTTTAATTGTTCTCCATAGATTGGAGAGAAGACCCCGAAAATGTGTATATGAGTATGTGTTGGAAGAAGATAACCTTCATTAACTCAGAGTAAAAAGATCTCAATTTATTTGGAGAATTATTTGTGCGGGTTTCCCCCTTCGAATGCTTTACTAATACCTCTGCTGTTAAGAAAAAAATATATTTTCCACACAATACTAGTTGTAGAAAGACGCCCCCAAAAATCGCACTTTTGCAATTTTCAAAAACTTTGGCACTTCTACGAACATTAGACATACACCATTCTCTTAAGCTTTCTTACAATATCCACGGGGAAAGTTCAATAAAATAAAATGGGGATATTTTTGAAAAAAAATTGAAAATATTATTGAGGCTTAGTGTAAAGTAGCCTCAAATACCAAAACAGACAGACATTTGGCCGTTAATCGATTTTTCGATATCAAGGACCTCCAATAACATGGATTCTGGCCACATCACGTGTTAGAAGAAGTAATTTACTGAGTATAGCAACAAGATTTATCCACGTTTTCTTTACCGGAGCCGGCAATAGGAGTTTTTCTGCCAAAAACACGTTATCCTGCGCAAGATTAATAATCTTTCTCGTCTTACGGAGAATCTTCTTGAGGACGGAAAAGTAAAAATTCTACATGTTCATATTAAATATCGAAGTCTGATGAAACAAATAGTATCATTAAGAAAGAAAGAAATCTTCAATATTGTAATTGTAGAAAGATGTCGCAAAAAATTGAATTTTTGAAATTGTCAAAAATTCCGAGAATTTAACGAAAACGGTACCTATTCCAGTTTTATGAGTACGAGTACTTTGCTCTTTGAAAAAAATAAAAACACAGAAATGCGCGGCACTAAAACATTTCATCCTCTTAATGTTATTACACAACAATTACTGAGATTTCAAAACGAAATTGCATGACATCATTTGAAGGCCTACAATTGAATAAAGTTATTTAAAAGTCATCCAAGCCAGAAGCATAAATATAATTGAAAAATGGATTGGAAAGTTGAGACATACTCGAATCCCAATTTTTCGAGCAGCAAGGATGCACGCCGAAAACCAAATCTGTGTAGGAAGTGGTTGTAGTAAAGTTCCATCCATCCATCCTTCCTGTTCTTTTCCATTGACCCCATCCATATCATCCATTCCACCCATCCCATCCACCCCATTCATTCCCATCGATCCTGTCCATATCATCTTTCTCACCCATCCCATCCGTCTCATTCATTCCCATTGACTCCATCTATCCCATCCCATCTACCTCATTCATTTTCATCAACCCCATCCATCCATCCCATTCACTTCCATCGACACCATCCATCCCCTGCCCCCGACCAATCCATCTCATTCATTTTTATCCACCTATGCCATCGACCTGACCCATCCCACTCGTCCCATTCATCGAATATAAAAATTCCAATTTTCAGGTGCAAAATTACGGGTGTCTTCCTACACCAATCTTAACCACCTTTGAAATATCGCCAATAGATCTTAATCCTGACATGTGTGCAGTTACATCCCGAAAGAACTTAAATATGAATTTTACGACCGAATTCGAGATCGTATTGTTGAAATAATTCCAATTCTTTTCTTCTCTACACTAATAAGTGCGATCGATAAGTCATTTTACCTTGCAACAAGTAAGGTAAAATATTTTATTTTTCGTCTGTTTATATTGATATTAGTAAGAAAACCCTAATGTGATAGTATGTGCTGTGGTGATAATTGCTGTTTATGGACCAACTGATGATTCCAACAAAAACCTGAAAAGCCAATTTTGAAAAGGGACTTGAAAAGGGAAGATTTCGTAAATGAAATTGGAAAAGGTTTTATTGATTTGTATGCGATCTGTGATACGAAGATTACGAATGGTTCACATTGACATAAAAATATTCACAAATATGTGTCCTCGTGCATTAAAACATGGTATGCAAGTGTGCGGAGCCACAGGCTGAAGGCGGGCGCGGCGCAGCGCGCGCAGGGAACGGAGAGGCTACTGCGAGCGCCCTCTGCCAGCGCGAGGAGGAGCTGCGCCTGCGCGCGGCGCAGCGGCTGCGCGCGGCGTCTCGGCGGATCCGGGCCGCAGGTGAGCCCCGCGCCCCGGGCGCTCGACTCGCGTGCTGCTCTGGTATAGACGATTTCGCTGCATGGCCACACGCTTGTCGATGTAGTGTGTTTGTGTGTATGTATGTGTGTTTATGTAATGGGTCAATGTGTGCGTCAGTGTAATGGGTGCGTTAGACTAACTAGGAGCGGATTTGGTGACCTACAGAGGCTCACAAAAATATTGGAACAGGCAGTAAACCGAGTAGATTTGCAGTGTTGCGGTTTGACGAAAGAAAAGCGGTGAATCAAATTATTAACATTTTAGAAATGGAGTTCCTACAATTTGAACATGCTGTGAATAAAACTATAATGAAATCAACATTTTTTTTTTATTATTCGATTTTTGGTTCAACAAAAATATGGGAACGGGCGGTTGCCCGACAGATATGAAAAACCTTGAAAGGGGAAGTTGACCTACGTGAACCGTCAAAAGTCTCGCTGTACTTAGTGTGTTTGTAGCGAGTGAAACAGTCGCAACGAAACGGGAAATGGGGCGTCGAAGCGAGAACACGATTTTCAACCAACGTCAGTTGGTAGTTTATCACTATGTTTAAAGGATACGTGTTCAGCAAATTGCATCTTTGCTACAAATGAAGAAGACTACAGCGTGGAATATAAAACATTGAAAGGTTCAGAAATGAGGATAGAATTGATTTACGGTGGCAATCTGGACGTCCTAAATCCTGTCAGAACAGTATGAAAACTGTATTGACAGAGAGATGAAGAAATTCCCCCGAATAAGTGCTGCAAAAATTGCTGTTCAGTTTGAAGATCGCCTGAAGATAAACGTTCTCCCAGAAACGATTCGACGAGTGCTAAGGAGAGCAACTTTTCATGGCCGCGCGGGGAGGAGAAAGCCCTTCATTAGCAAAACAAACAGAGAGAACAGACTTGCATTCGCCAAAGAGTATTTTGACAATGACGAAATGGAATGGAATAAAGTAACTTTTTGAGACGAGAGTAAATTTACCATTTATGGTTTTGATGGTAGAGAAATGGTGTGGCGCTAACCGAATACAGCGCTGCAAGCAAATAATTTGCAGGCAACTGTGAAACATTGTGGTGGTAGTGTTTTGGTTTGAGGCTACATGTCTGCAAATGGGATCGGTCAACTGGTCTTCATTGAAGAAAATATAAACAGATTTGCTTATTCAAATATTCTACAAGAAAATTTGAAAGTTAGTGCAGAACTTTTGGGTATTTTAAACAATTTTGTGTTACCGGGCAAACATCCTAAACATTTAGCCCATATTGTGCAGTTTGTGGCTGCTTTACAACTGTCTCGAAGTACTCCATCCTCCTCCACCATCACCAGATATTAACCCCATAGAGCATGTATGGGATCATTTATAGAAGGAAGTTCAGAAACTCCCATAAGATCCAAGGCACATCTCAAACAGGCCGGAAGAAAAATGGAGCAAATTGTCGACGAGCTTAAAAAAAAGGTTAAGTGAAGTTATTAAAAGAAAGGAAAGATCTACAAAATATTAATTTTAAAGTACACTACTAATTTTAAGGAAATTAAGATTGGTTTTGACATATCTTTCTAAAACGTTTGTGACGAAACAAATGTTACCTTTTGTTTTTACAATATTAAAATTAGATATTTTATTTATTAAAAAGTGTGTTATGGCATTTTGTGAGTTAAACTTAATTTGATGTTATGTAATAAATCTGATATTTCCTTTTTTTGATAAACATAAGTGGATTTTATTCTGTAATATCACTTCGTTCCAAAACTTTTGTGAGTCTCTGTAAATCATCGCCAAAAATTATAAATAAAATATTCTTTTTCTAAAAGCAAAGAAAAATGACGTAATAAATTTAATCAAAAGCAGTTCAGATGGATAGCTCAAGTTGTTGGATATGTTACTGATGTAATCAAGGTTTCTTCCTTTCGTTCAAGTGAACGCAGCTTGCAAACTTTTGGTTTGGGCTGTTCTTTTGTCTTTAGTTATCGCGAAATCGGCCAAACCGACAATGACGCTGATAAGCGTCGCAAGAACCTTGGATTACATACAACGGCTGTCATTACAATTTCTGAGCGAAGAAGTCGAATAGGCTACTCAAGAATTCTATGGAGAACATTTTATTGCATCTCGTAAATATAACTTGAAGAAAGTACCATTACAATTATATTTAAAGTGATGAAAATACCGAAAAATGTTTTAAAAATTACGGAAAAACACTTATTCGTCAAAATGCAAAAAAAGGCGTATTAAAATAAGTAATTTTGTATTGTAATAACATAAAATTAATATTTATACTAAAAGGCTTTGTTCTAAAGCGAAAAGGAAAAAAAAATATTTCATAAAATCTTCCCACTAGGCATAACAATACCTACTAAACTAGTGGTACTACAATCTGTCGCAAGTCACTATATTTAAATCGCACAATTTGGTAAAATGATCAAACCGAGACTGTACAAGTTGCACATGTGGTTACGAGAGTGCAGTACGCTTGGGGTGCTCACGGATAAAATATTTTCTCGTTGTGGATTCCCTACTTGGTTAGGTGTGAATCACAGAACATAGACAGTAGAAATAATGCATCCCTATATTACTTAATAAATATCTAAAAAGTTCAATTATCCCTTAACTGTATTATATATTACTTTGATATGAAACTTACATACAAATATTGTCAAGCGTATTCACAAGTGATGTCGTTTTTATTCCCATGGTAGAATTGCAATTGCAAGATTTCCTTAAGAGAAGTCGGAAGTTCTAAATGTACAGCGAAATTGGAGGCAAGTATCAACACAGTCATGTCAGCCGAAATAGTTATGAGTAAGGGGCGGATTTTAATGAATTGTCATTTTTTCTTTCACTTTGCAACAATGCCGTTTAGTATAGAAATTCATTTTATGTTAAGACAAGACAAAATAACTCATTTTTATGACTTTTTTTTGCATTTTTCGTCAATTTCGACTAATAAGTCATTTTTTACCTTTTAATGCATTTTTACTGATTTTGATATCATTTTATTTCATCGATTTTGATATCATTTTAATGGTACTTGCTTCAAACAATATTTACAAGGTGCAACAAATGTTCATCACAGAATTTCTGAGAAGCATTTCGATTTCTTTGCTCGTTATGTCAGCCTTTGTTAGTACTTAGTAATATAAGGTTCTTGTGACACCTATCGGCGCCATTATCAGTTCGGCCAATTTCGCGACAAATAAAGGCATAGATTTTCTTTTTAAGAACAGTCCAAACCAAACGATCGCAAGCTGAGTCCACTTCAACAATAGGAAGAAGCCTCGATTACATCAGTAACTTAACCAAGAGCTAGAGTAGTTCATCTGAAGTGGTTTTGATCACATTTTTTAACGTAATTACTCGTTGTTTTAGGACATTTTAAAATCATTTTATGAGCATTTTTTAATCGTTTTTGGTGATGTTGTGATGATAAAATGACGATGATCATTATTCTAGATGACAATACACTCGACTTCCCTCAGTCAACAGTATGTTATCATATGAACACTATTGTTCTGTAAAAAACAAACATCTCAATTCCTTTTTGAACATTCCTTGGATGGGGAACAATTAAGATTTCCATCTTCTTTGTAGAACGATTTTCGTTGCTTATACCGGCAAAGGTTCAATTGCTGTCTGCAGTTTCTCTAACCGGGAGGTCCTTCGGTTTGAGTCCCTAGAGCTGGGTTGATTTCAGCCGCTGTTTGGTCGAGAATTCCAGCGGCATCTCTGATCGGTAGTTTTCCGTGGTTTCTCTGTCCCTGTTAGGGGGAGAGGGGTCGAAACACACCAGAAGACGACCGGAAAAATAAATATTGACGTAGAGTCTCGTTTAAGAGGCAGGGGGACCATTTAAGCACATCCTGGTTTCTGTTTTGTTCTGTGGTTTCTCTGATGAATACCAGGCGAGTGCATAAATAGAACCAAACAAACGGGCCATGGTCCACGCGCGATCTTTCTCTCGCTTCCTCTTCCTTGTCCTATCCTCACCCATTACTAAAACACACACGAGCGCGCATGCACTACACTCTCATAATGACACAAACGGAAATGGAACTGAGTAATTGGAGACAAAAAGAGCCATTCTGTAGCACCACCAGTTAGTACTTTGTTTACATTTTATTTGAGATTCTATAAGGACCGAGTCTTTCTAGAACAACGCGCCATTTACAGTGTAAGTGATGTGGAGACACGTTGTAACCAGTTTTCATGACGAATTTCTGGGTATAAGCGGACGCTGCTGCGTCAATAGTAGAAGTACAGAAGGACCTTCGCTGCCAGGTGCAGAAGACAAAGTGTCGCGCGCCAGCCTGGAGATGGAGCTGCTGGAGGTGCTGTACGAGCTGGAGCCGCGGATTCCGGCGAGCGAGGAAGAGTGGGACGAGGCGCGCGGCTCGCACGCGATGCGCCCCTGCGACGGCGACGAGGACGACGAGGCAGACGACTGCAGGTACCGCCGCCCGCGCTCCAAAGTCGTCCCGGACCTCCGGAATAAGGGCCCCTTCCCACGGCGCGCTTCGCAGCAGCGCGGCGCGTAGCAGAGCATTGGTTTGAATGGTGGCCTTCCCACGTGCAGCGGGTCGCGGCTGCTGCGGCAGCCGACGCCGAACTCCAGCTACGCGAAGCGGACGAGGGGCCACGGGCCACGGCTAGCAGAACACAGCTTTAAATGGGGGCTTTCCCACTGCCTCACGGCCGCAGCGTTCTACTTGCTCCGGTCCCTTTGTTCGTCGTCGCCGGAGGGTCGGCGAAACCTACCCCTCCAGACCCCACCCCCTTCCATGGCGGGCGGCGGTGCGGCCGTGGCTCCGGCGGTGGCTGCGTCGGAAGGGCTTTGCTGCTTGAACGAAGCGCGCCGCGGTCGCGCCGTGGGAAGGCGGCCTAACGGCACCCGTGCGTCCGGGCGCCTTACCACGCCGCCACGGCAGTGCGCGTACGTCAATCAGCAGGATTCTTCGCCGACCCTCCAACACCGTCGAACAAAGGGACCGCAGCAGGTAGAACGCAGCGACCGGCGGCCGCAGTGGAAAGGCTCCCATTTAGGCCACTTGCCCACGCCGCGGCACAAGCGCGCGAACGTCAATCATCAGGGCTCTTCGCCGACCCTCCGGCGACGACGGACAAAGGGACCGCAGCAGGTACCCGCTTCGGTCCCTTTGTCCGTCGTCGGCGAAGAGCCCTGATGATTGACGTTCGCGCGCTTCTGCCGCGGCGTGGGCAAGCAGCCTTAAAGCTGTGTTCTGCTAGCGGTGGCGCGTCCCCCCTCCTCCGCTTGGCGTAGCGCGGGTCTTGATGGCAGCGGGCTGCCGTCGCGACGTGGCAAGGCCCTAACCCAACGACGACCGAAAATCCTCTTCTCTCAAACGCGTTTACTTACTAGACGCGTTCTGTTGCGGATCGCGGGGCACCTTGTGTCGGGACTGCCATGCGGTGGCTGCGACGCGTAGGAACCAAACGCAGAATCGCGTAATAAGCTGCCGTCGCGTGCGCTAGCTTTTGCCTGGACGAGGGCGCGCTGGTGTGGCCAGGTGGTCTTAGGGCTAAATGTCCCGACACTAGTACAATTTGTAGCCCCCACGTGGCAGCACCAAAATAAGTAAAATTTACTTTACCGATAACGTCTGAACCAATGGTCCTATTTTCGATCTGTAAACGACATTGGACGCCATTTTTAAAATATAATTTACACTACGATGACCTGTTTCCAAAAATCTAACAAAAAACCGCCAATATGAAATTAGTTCTCAAACTTCCGAGAAAAATTAAAAAAAAGGTGGGCTTACAGCGCGATGAGGACATGCTTCCTGAATCGAGCGCCGTGACAATCATGCAAATCGGACGAATACGAGCGTCGTAAAGTGAAATTTACGAAAACAGCTCGCCTCCCCTTCCATTCTGCGCAGTTACGTCACCCACCCGCCCCTTGTGGGCCCTCTGTCAGCGCGGTGGCACGGCCAGGCTCGGCGTCGTGCGGCCTTCCCCGACGGAGGAGGCGGAACTTACGGGTCACGCAAGCCACACACTCGGTTGATTTACTCAAATTTTTCACGTAATGGGGGGGGGGTATTATGAACCTATTCATTTGAGGCTTAATCTTGTTTCTCGTATATCTCGGAAACTATTCATCCGATTCGTGTTTGGTTTGCACCACGGCATTTCTCATACAGAGTTCTATCTATACACAGAATATTAAAAGGCAGCGCCGAAATTAATATTTTTCCAAATTTGTCACGTAATAAGGGGGTATTGTGAACCTGATCATTTGAGGCTTAATCTTGTTTCTCGTTTATTTCGGAAACTATTCGTCCGATTCGAGTTTTTATTCCAACACTGAATTTGTCTTAAAGTGTTCTGTCTATACCCAGAATATTAAAAGGCAGCGCCGAAATTATTATTTTTCCAAATTTGTCACATAATGGGGTGGTATTGTGAACCTGATAATTTGAGGCCGAATCTTGTTTCTCGTATATCTCGGAAACTGTTCGTCCGATTTGAGTTTCGTTTGCACCACTGACATTCTCTTAACGTGTTCTACCTACACCCAGAATATTAAAAGATAGCGCCGAAACTATTATTTTTCCAAATTTGTCACGTAATGGGGTGGTACTGTGAACCTGATAATTTTTGGCCTAATTTTGTTTCTCGTTTGTCTCGGAAACTGTTCGTCCGATTCGAGTTTTGTTTCCAACACTGAATTTGTCTTAAAGTGTTCTGCCTATACCCAGAATATTAAAAGGCAGCGCCGAAATTATTATTTTTCCAAATTTGTCACGTAATGGGGTGGTATTGTGAACCTGATAATTTGAGGCCGAATCTTGTTTCTCGTTTATCTCGGAAATTGTTCGTCCGATTCGAGATTGGTTTGCACCACTGAATTTCTCATAACGTGTTCTACCTATACCCAGGATATTAAAAGGCAGCGCCAAAAATAATATTTATCCGAATTTGTCACGTTATGGGGGGTATTGTGAACCTGATAATTTGAGGCCAAATCTTGTTTATCGTTTTCCTCGGAAACTGTTCGTTTAATTCGAGTTTGGTTTGCACCACTAAAATTATCTTAAAGTGTTCTACCTATACCCAGAATATTAAAAGATAGCGCCGAAAATAATATCTTTTTAAATTTGTCACGTAATGGTGTCACGTATTGTGTACCTGATCACTTGAGGCTTAATCTTGTTTCTCGTTTATCTCGGAAACTGTTCGTCCGATTCGAGTTTTTCTGGCACCACTGAATTTCTCCTAAAGTGTTCTACCTATACCAAGAATATTAAAAGGCAATGGCGAAATTAATATTTTTCGACGTTTGTCACTTAGTGGAAGGGTATTGTGAACCTGATAATTTGAAGCCGAATCTTGTTTCTCGTTTATCTCGGAAATTGTAGTCCGATTCGAATTTGGTTTGCACCACTGAATTTCTCTTAAAGTGTTTTACCTATACCCAGAATATTAAAAGGCAGCGCCGAATATAATATTTATCCAAATTGATCACGTAATGTGGGGGTATTGTGAACCTGGTAATTTGAGGCCAATTCTTGTTTCTCGTTTGTCTCGGAAACTGTTCGTCCGATTCGAGTTTGGTTTGCACCACTGAATTTCTCTTAAAGTGTTCTAACTATACCCAGAATATTAAATGACAGCGCCGAAATCTATATTTTTCCAAATTTGTCACGTAATGGGGGTGTATTGTGAATCTGATCACTTGAAGCTTAATATTGTGTCTCGTTTATCTCGTAAATTATAGTCCGATTCGTTTTTGGTTTGCACCACTGAATTTCTCTTAAAGCGTTCTACCTATACCCAGGATATTAAAAAGCAGCGCTAAAAATAATATTTATCCAAATTTGTCACGTTATGGGGGGTATTGTTAACCTGATAATTTGAGGCCGAATCTTTTTTTCTCGTTTATCTCGGAAACTATTCGTCCGATTCGATTTTGGTTTGCAGCACTGAGTTTCTATTAAAGTGTTCTACCTATACCCAGAATATTATGAGGCAGCGCCGAAATTAATGTTCTTCCAAATTTGTCACGTAATGGGGGGGTATTGTAAACCTGATACTTTGAGGCCGAATCTTGTTTCTCGTTTATACCGGAAACTGTTCGTCCGATTCGAGTTTGGTTTGCACCACTGAATTTCTCTTACAGTGTTCTACCTATACCCGGAATATTAAAAGGCAGCGCCGAAATTATTATTTTTCCAATTTTTCACGTAATGGGGTGGTATTGTGAACCTGATAATTTGAGGCTGAATTTTGTTTGTCCTTTATCTCGAAAACTGTTCGTCCGATTCGAGTTTGGTTTGCACCACTGAATTTCCATTAAGTGTTCCATCTACACCCAGAATATTATATGGCTGCGCCGAAATTAATATTTTTCCGAATTTGTCACGTAATGGGGGGGTCATGTGAACCTGATAATTTGAGGCCGAATCTTATTTTTCGTTTATCTTGGAAACTGTTTGTCTGATTCGGGTTTGTTTGCACCACTGAATTTCTCTTAAAGTGTTCTACCTATACCCAGAATATTAAAAGGCAGCGCCGAAATTAATATTTTTCCAAATTTGTCACCCAATGTTGGATATTGTGAACCTGATCACTTGAGGCTTAATCTTGTTTGTCGTTTATCTCGGAAATTGTTCTATGATTCGAGTTTGGTTTGCACCACTGAATTTTTCTTAAAGTGTTCAACCTATACTAAGAATATTAAAAGGTAGCGCCGAAACTAATATTTTTCGAAATTTGTCACGTGATGGGGGGGTATTGTGAACCTGATAATTTGAATATATTTTCACGTCTATCTCGGAAAGTATTTTTTTGATTGAAGTTTGGTTTGCACTATTGAATTTCTTATAAAGAGTTCTTCTTATACCCACGTATTGGGGTGATATTGTGAATCTGATCATTTGAGGCCAAATCTTGTTTCACGTCTATCTCGGAAACTATTCGTTTGATTAAAGTTTTGTTTCCCCTATTGAATGTCTCTTAATGCGTTGTACCTATACCCAGATTATTAGAAGGCAGCGCTAAAATTCATATTTTTTTAAAATTTGTCACGTAATGGGGGGGGGTTATTGTGAACCTGATTATTTGACACTTAATCTTGTTTCTCGTTTTTCTCGGAAACTGTTCGTCCGATTCGAGTTTGGTCTGCACCACTGAATTTCTCTTAAAGAGTTCTACCTATACCCAGAATATTAAAAGGCAGCACCGAAATTATTAGTTTTCCAAATTTGTCACGTAATTGGGGGCCATGCTGTACTTTCCTAAATAAGGCATTGTTTTGTTTCGCGCCTATCTCCGAAAGTATTAGTGCGATTGGAATATACTTTGCATCATTCAATTTTTCGTAACGTGTTCTACCTATACACGGTATTACAGAAAAATGCTTTGAAATTAGATTTTTACAAATTTGTCACGTAATGAGTGTGTCTTGTACTCTTCCACCTAAAGCCTTATTTTGTTTCACGCCTATATCCGAAAGTATTAGTGTGATTGGAATATTCTTTGCACCATTCAATTTCTCGTAACATGTTCTACCTATGTATTGAATTAGAGAAGGTTGAAAATATAGAAAAATCTTAATTTCAACGTTTGCTTCTCTAATTCCATATATAGGTAGAACATGTTACGAGAAATTGAATGGTTTAAAGTATACTCCAATCGCACTAATACTTTAGGAGATCGGCGCGAAACAAAGCAATGCCTTAGGTTGAAAAGTACAACGTACCCCCCCATTACGTGGCAAATTTGGAAAAATCTTAATTTAAACGCTTATTTGTGTAATTGCGTGCATAGGTAGAACATGTTACTAGAATTTGAATGGGGCAAAGTATAGTCCAATCTCACTAATATTGGGAGATCGGTGCGAAACAAAACAAAGCTTTAGGTCAAAAAGTACATCGTACCTCTTCATTACTCTACTAATTTAGAGAATTCCTAATATCAAGCATTAATCTGTAATTCCGTGTATATGTAAAATATGTTACGATTAATTGAATGGTGGAAAGTATACTCTAATCGCACTAATACTTTCGAAGATAGGTGCGAAACAAACAAGGCGCTTGGTCAAAAAGTACTACGTACCCCACCAACCATAACTTGACAAATTTAGAAAAATCGTAAATTCAACGCGTCTTTCTGTAATTGGATCTGGTGGTAGAACATGTTACGAGAAATTGAATAGTGCAAAGTAGAATATAGTGATACTAGTAGTTTCGGAGATAGGCGCGAAATGTTTTCGAGAAAAATTGAATAAACAAAACAGATTCTGCTGTAATGGTGTAATTTTAACTGAAAATTGTTTCTGTCAGCAAACCGTTGACTTCTCTGTAAACAAATTTTTGTGCTTTTTTTTACGCGGTGCGTGTGTAATTTATTTCTTTATTTATTTAACAGATCTACATAGAAACGAATCATGTTTCGTTATAGCATCTATCAAACCAATTTTTTAGCAATTTACAATTTTCCTGATGCCAAATATTTTTTGGTCTTCCTTTTTTTCTACATAATGAAGTCCTGTTATGCATTTGTTTGGGTATACGGTTTAGTTTGACACGATTTATGTGATCAAACTATCCTAATTTTTTTACAATTTAGTAATTTGAATTTTTTTAAATTTTTTCTGTTACAATACTTTTTGTAATTTTTTCTCTTCAGATACTTTTACAGATCTTTTTAAAAATTCATCTCTATGGATAATAAGACAGATTTTACACTTTCTTTAAATTTCCATACTTCGGCTCCGTATGTAACAGTACTCTAAACTATTAACTTAAAAAAAATATTTACTTATTATAGAAATACTTTCGTCCCATATTAGGCATCGTTTTGTTTCGCGTCTCGTTCAAATTATTTGTCGGATTGAAGTCCTGTTTTTTCTATTCAGTTTTTTGTAAATTGTTCTACCTATATTCGTGGTTCCAGAAGGAAGCGACGAAATTAATCTATTTCCTGATTTATCACATTTTCCCAACTTAGGCTTCGTTTTGTTTCGTGTCTGTCATCCAAATTATTAGTCGGATAGGAGTCAGGTTTGCTGCATTTAATTTCACGTTAAATGTTTCACCTACATACGTGATTTTAGAAAGAAGCGACGAAATTAATATTTTTTTAAATTTGCACGTAATTTCCCAAATTAGGCTCTGGTTTGTTTCGCGTCTATCTCCGAACCTATTGTCGGAATGGAGTCTAGTTTGCTGCATTTAATATCTTGTAAAGTTTTGTACCTCTATTCGTGAATTAAGAAAGAAGCGACGAAATTAATATATTTCCAAAATTTACACGCAATTTCCCAAATGATACTCTGGTAAGGTTCGCGTCTATCTTCGAAAGTATTTGTGGGGTTTTAATTTGTTGGTATGCATTCAATTTCTGGTGAAGTGTTCTGCCTGTATTCGTGATTTCAGAAAGAAGCGACGAAATTAATATTTCTTGTGAATTGTTTTACCTATATGCGTGATTTTAAAATAAAAGCCATAAAATTAATATTTTCTCCAATTTGTCACGCAATTTCCCAACTTTGTTTCCGTTTTCTTTCGCTTCTATCGTTCAAACTATTAGTCGGATTGGAGTCTTGATTACTCCATTCAACTTCTTGGGAATTGTTCTTCCTATATACGTAATTTTAGAAAGAAGCGAAGAACTTAATATTTTGTCAAATATCTCACGTAATTTCCGAAATTAGGCTTTGGTTTGTTTCGCGTGTATCTCCGAAACTATTTGTCGGATGGGTTGCAGCGTTCTGTTTATCGTTAAGTGTTCTACCTATAAACGTGATTTAAGAAAGAAGCGATTAACCTGTTGTTATTATTATTATTATTATTATTACAATTATTATTATTACAATTATTATTATTTTTATTATTATTAATTGTGTTCATATTATTGATGTGACAGGAAAGAAGGGTGAAGGGAGTAGGATTTTGGTGGGAGGTGGTAGATGGGGCAGCTGTTCGTGAGATTTTGTCACCATTCCAGCATTCCCTTTATGACCAAGGGAAACCACGAAAAACCAGATGAGGATGACCTGATTTCGGTTTCAGCGCGCTGCGCTTTGAGCCACTTCGTTCGTTGCTGGTATGTTTAATTATTTATTTATTAGTGATCCCGGACGCGTTATCGTCTTAGGTAATTAGTTCCGTAAGTTTAATACATGTTTTATCGTGGGAGGTTGCGGTGATTTTGGTGAGATGCGCCCCGATCTACACGTCGGTGACGGGGATTCCCTCAACCTCCCATTGGCGGTGCACCGCCCCAGCTGAGATAAGTTTTAAGATCTAGACTGTTCTCCCGGCGTGAGATATTGTAGTGCATGTAAATGTAGGTGTGTTAAAGTAAGGGGTGGGGATTGGACTAGGAAGGGGAAGGAAAGAACGCGCGCGGCTCGTGACCCATTTGTCAGGGGGTTGTTTCGGCATTTTCCTGGTGATGATCGGTGAAACCACGGAAAACTGCCGATCATAGCAACCGGTCGCTAGAATTGGCCTCCAGACAGCTGCTGAATTAGTCCTAGCTAGTGTTGATAACCCCACCACTGTCGATTCTTAGAACCTGCCGATCTGAGTGACATCAATTGTTGTGTATTTTGCTGCATGTAATTATTCATCCCGTTTATAGAATGGGCATTGCAGGTAAGCACACGTTGGCCCGGCCCCCTCCCCGTTCGTGTGACTACTTGTGCTTGGCGGCCGCGCCCCACGCGGGTCTTCCCGCCCGCTGCGGTCGTCGGGGTAATTCGGCCGGCAGCGCAGGGCCCGCGAAACCGCCTCGCTGAGCGCCGTGCGCCCGAGGGAGGGAGGAAGGGGTGGAGCGCAGGCGAGGGCGCAGCGCACACGAGCGGGGACCGATTAAAAATTCACGCTCGCCCGCGTCGGCCGACGGTGGCGCGTGCGGCGGGCGCGGGCGGAGTTGGCGAGTTGCTCCTCGGCCACGCCCCCTCCCGCACGCGCGACCGTGGCGCTCCGCCGCACAGTCACGCGACGCGATATTCCACGGCGCCTACACTACGTCCCGACTACACTACCTATACCGAGAGGTAGCCATATAAGAAAGAAGGAAATGCAAGAGAAGAAAAAGTACAAATATCTAGTGGGGTTCAACAGCACATAATTCCTCGCAATCTGTAGATCCTGGGAAACTTTCGATGATTGAAGGGCTCAGTACGCACTGGGCTATCTCTATTCCATTTTTTTGTGAAATTGAGTTATTAGAATTAAATGTAACTTAAAATATTATTCTTTTAGTGTAATGTATTATTTAAAACCAGTCTGGAATTATAAGCAAGTTTTCTGTGTTTAAAAGTATAAATTGTACTATGTTTTTTATGAAAGTTCCTAGGAAACCCTCAATATGTCAGAAATAGGTGAGAGTGGAATAGCCCTTTGTTGTACCGAATTCTTTAATTCAGAGAGTTCAACGAAAATGGGACCTGTATCATTTTCTAGCGTCCTTTACTCCAATCGTGAAAAAATACAGAAAATCATTGAGCACGTGTTTGTATAAATTATATTAACTTTAAACAGAAATTACGTGAAAACTGATCATTGAGAATTGTACATGACGTGTTTTAAAGAACAGATTTTTGAAACTGATTTTATTTATGACAAAAGTTTGTATTTTCAATATTGAAGGCCTACATTTGACATGTTAATTTTTTGCAATTTTCGAAAATACAGGCAGTTTGCCCAAACTGG
Source organism: Gryllus bimaculatus (assembly GCA_017312745.1). Classification (NCBI taxonomy): domain Eukaryota; kingdom Metazoa; phylum Arthropoda; class Insecta; order Orthoptera; family Gryllidae; genus Gryllus; species Gryllus bimaculatus. Next base: position 78,628 of record BOPP01000160.1, on the reverse strand, counting down.
GACCAGGCCCACTATTTTTTTATTGTTCTTTACATACGAGGAGAAAATTAATGACAAATAGGAGCCGTTTTTAAGAAAATTGTTTAAAAATGATTACATATCAAGCAAAAGTTTGCGAAAACTACTCATACTTTCCTAAAATTGTTAACCTTGTTTAAAGAGCTGCCTTTGGACAGCAGAAAATAATATCTATATTCAATATTGTAGTTGTAATGACACTCAAAACATATTTGAACTTTTGCAATTTTTGAAAGATCAGGGATTTTAACGGAAACAACACCTGCACTATTCTCTTAAGTGTTCTTTACACTACCCGAACACAGATTTTAATAAAAAATTGGTGCCTTGTTTTAGAAAGTTATGAAAATGTTGTGGCTTCTTGTAAAGAACAAAAAATCAATATGTGTTCAAGTCCCCATATTTGTTATCATTCACGGAATATAAATTTTGAAGAAAATCGTCCGAACGGTTTAGGCTCTAGCGTTCACCTCAGATGACACGTTTTACTGTCAGACGATATTTCACTATTAAAATCACCCACAAAATCTGGATTCGGAGTACACAATCTGTTATATGAAGCTATTTACTACATATGGGAAAAACATTTACCCACTTTTATGTTATCAGTGCCCGTCAGTAAGATTTTTCTGTAAAAAAAGAAAAATAAAGCAAACTGTCCATTCCGACGCCTCTCTTCCGATGCCGAAACATTTTCCTTTCCTATGAAGTAAGACGAGAACGTAAATATTCCCCAACTGCGCGCCACTTCTCTAAGTTTAAAAATGTGATTTTGGTCAATGAACAGTAAATCAACCTAATGGAGCCTATTGTTCTCCGTATTGGTTTCTAGAAAATTTATTTAGCATATGACGTACACGAAATCAATAATTTATCCATACCTCACAAAAGGTACTTTGTCTTTCTGACAATAAACAAACAACAACGAAAATGTTTCCTAGTGTCCGCCATGTAGTTTTAGGTACTTTATGAAGCCTGTGACATTCACGATATGAAGACGAACGTAAACATAGGTAGTCGCCTAATATTAGTCGAATCAGATGATAAGTAGTAACGAAGCAACCCAGGTACACCACCATGAATCACATAGATCTCCATTTTGCTTCTCGCAGTCGGGTATAAAATAGACTGATGTTGACGGCCGTTTCGTGGTAACGTCAGATGCGTAGCCTAAGCAACAGCGAATCAGAACCTTCGGCATTTGCAGTGTTGTCATCTTCACTTTTAGAACAAATGAATCGAATCTCTCATGAGCCTGAACGATCTTACAGGCGTTGAGAGTGAAGTTAATTGTGAGAAGATGAGTTGCTTGATCGCATATTGCGAGTAGCGAATGCTTGTTGATCAGGTATTTATGTTAATTGCATATCGTGTCGTGGTAGGTATACCGTGACGTAGTACGCGACTACGTGATACGCAGTAATGCCATCCCCCTGAACTCATCTGTCAACCACATTCTCACTTTATCCGGACCTTACAAGTACTCGTGTTGGATCCACGTTGGCAGCCGAGATCGCTAAATCGAACTCACCTGAGTAAAGTCAGTTCTAAGGGTTGAGGGTTCGAAATCCGCCTCGTCCGCAGATGCGATTATGTTATTTGGTGTGGTGGAATTCTCCCAACCACAATGTCATCTTGGTACTTCTCTCTTCCATTCTCCTCATTCCACCCTCAGAATAAAAAGATGTTCGTTATGCCCCTACAGACTACAAAGGAACGACACGTATTAAACCGCTTCCCTCATCTCTAAAAGAGCTACCGAGTTGAGCCATATGGGCTACCTGATGAAGCGACGGTCCGGAAATTGGTCGAAATGATTGACCGAGAAGGGCCTAAGTGTTTCATGGAAAACGGAAATACAAAGCAGGCGAGCATACTGAGTGGAGTTTTATTGGCGACAGAAGGAACCATCACGTGACATAAGTAGAGTAATAGAGAAATAACCCATAAATACGAAATAGTAATCCATAAGTAAATATTATTCGAAATATGGACCGTAGATGTAGCTGGGCGGAGCTGTCAGCCTCAAGCAACGTTGGAAATGTCCCGAGGGCAAGCTAGGAGTGATGTGTTGTGATGGGAGTATCCTGAATGGGAGAGTCCATCGCAATACGACAGACGAAGATCCCCAACGAGGAGGCAGACCGTTGCTTCGCTCGCGCATTAGTAGTAACAAGATCACTGCCACCACCGCACCATCACTAGAGAACCATAACCTCCAACAATCATCACCGCTTCCACTACCCCTACCTCATCACGAT
>BOPP01000160.1:63816-74944 GCA_017312745.1 Gryllus bimaculatus | reverse complement strand
CCTGACATTTCACGGTCCGGGATTTCATCTCGTTGCTACTGCGCTCGAATTCGAAATGTTAATTTCGAACCGACTCGTGCTGCGGCGGAAAAAAATGAAGAAAAATAGTTTGCAGTACGGTAAATGTTGAGATTTTGCAGTTCTGTTTAAGTATGTCGGACGGGCTCAAGCAATGGTCTCGAGATTCCCGTGCGCCTTCGAAGTGTGTAATATTTATTCAGAGGCAACTGTACACCTTCAAGAAGTTTACTATCTGGAGATGAAACGATTTTACCGAAATTGCGAGTTCAAAGAATAAAAGAAACTTATCTGAATCGCATACTCTCCATTAATAGTACCATAAATGTTGTGTTCAAGCGTATTTCTGTTTTGAAAGAATGGTTGTTGGAAACTCTAGAAAATAATTTATTTTCTCTGTAGGTGACCGACTACGCCGACCATGTTCTCGGGTTTGAGAAGGCGAGGACTGCTGGACATCGAGACAGCCCTGCATTCCGACGAATGTCCCTGTTGCTTGGACCTCTGGGAAATGATCGCTACTGACTGAACAGCAGGATGAATGATCGAATGTAAGGTAAGAGTATATTGCTTATACATATTTATTTATTTCTACTTTCTTTAATATTTCTGCATAGTATAGAAAGCAAAAAAAAAAATGTTTAACCAGATGGATATGCAAGGAAATATATGGTCAGCAGTTTGTGTGCAATACTTCCTATTGTGCGATCCAATAATTTCTTCCAGTTATCTGAATACAAAGACTCTTACACGATCAAATGGAGTATAGAATGTGGAATACAAACTCTCACCTTTTGTTGGGGTGTGTGAATGAGATTATTCCTAATAATTAGCATGGCGTGGAATTGGCGTATGGCTCTAAACGACGTAGAAATATGCTGTCATTAACCCAGCGGTTTGTATGGAATGCCATAGCGCATCCATTAATCATACATATTGAAGAGAGAGGTTTTAGGGAAAGAATGTTCATTTATTGACCCCTGAAACCACTAACCAGAGGCATGGTGACATTTTGTATCCTTTCTATTGGACGCTGCTAGACATATAATGCAGTTAACGCAGAACAAATTGATTTGGGCATACCATGCGAATTTTAGAATTGAATGTTACAATTATATGGGTTAATAAAGTCACGCAGTTATTTCATTCAATAGATTTATGAAAATATAGTACAGGGAGAATCTATTTCTAAATATTATTCAAATATTACAGGTAACGGAAGCTAAGAATTCTAGAAATTGATATACATTTTTGAAGTGAGTAAAAGTGGTTTATATGTTCGACTTTTTTCAAGTTATGTTATTTTAAATAATACAATCATACAAGAAGTCAAAGTTTTTTTAAATTTGTTCCAACACAAGTTTGTTCATGTATTTCCTCTGTAGTCATTAAACAGTAATTATCTTGGAAATAATTTACTTACAAAATTAATTTGTCAAATCCATTCTTGTTCAAAACCTAACTTCAGAAGTAATGTACTGGAATTCGTGTTCGTGCATAAACTTGGAAATATATACATTACTGGAAAGTACACACCAAAACAAACTTACGTTGCTTATCGGGGAACCCGCGTTCGTCCGTTACGTTTAGACCCTTTCTTGCCTATTATTCGGAGAATAATAATAATAATAATAATAATAATAATAATAATAATAATAATAATAATAGCCAAGCAAAGTGGCTCAGGGTATAGCGCACTGACTTGTCAATCGGGAGGTCAGGGGTTCCATCCCCGGGCCGGCCATTCTAATCCTAATCCAAAATCCTGTCCGGGGTTTTCGTGGTCCGTCGATGTCATACAGGCGAATGCTGGAATGGTTCAAAAAGGCCACGATCACCCCTCATCATTATCCTATCTCCTCATAATTCATAATTGAAGGCTTAGCAACCTTGTCTTATCATGGGATACAGCTGTAAAGCTGATCCCCATGACGACACACATCAATCTCTCTCCGGGACAGAATATGACTGGACTTGGGAGAGGACGTGTAGGGGTGGGGGTCAGAAATGGTCGATTTGCAAATTATTATAAAAATAATTTATGCAATTATTACATAACAATCTAACCTTTCACGCGCATATGGGTATCAGAGAGGTGTGGATTGCCGAATTGACACACACACTCCTACGCACTATGGTAGTAGTAATGTAATTGCCGGTCCGATCGCACCCCAATCGGGACAAGCAAATTACATAGTTTTATACTTGCTTTTAACCCCAATCACCCAATATTTTAAATATTTTTAGACTCAATTTCAACAATTTTACCCCTTTTTGACTACAATTTCTCGTACTATTTTTGCGCAAGCACCCAGCAATAACAAATTTATTCATAAATTTCAAAAATTACAGAAATTATATAGCATTTTTGCAAAAAGAATGACATTTACAGAAAAATTAACCATTTACAAAAAAAGGAAGTAACCATTAAGTATTAGGAGAAAAGTATGTAATTACAATTTTTGACATATCCCGAAAAAGAATGAAAAATTAAATAAGCACAGTTTTTTAACATTTCCAAAAAAGAATGAAAAATTAAACAGTTACAATTTTTTAACAATTTCAGGTTTTTGCACTATTAGTTCAGATTTGACGGTCATATAGTATTGAACACAATTCAATAGACGTAAGAAGCTTTGAAGAGCGTTGGAACCACTTGAAGCATGTGTTTGGAACTTTGAAGGCTTTACAAGTCTGCCAATGGAAATAACTAGTGTTCCTATCGATTTTGATCTTTTTCATGTAATCGAAAGCGAATGAACGGATGGTTAAATAAACAATTGAACGAACAGATGGACAAACGGACGGTGAAATGAACAGTTGAACGAACAGATGGACAAACGGACGGTGAAATGAACGGTTGAACGAACAGTCGCACGAACGGACGGATGAATAGGCGGACGAATCGACGGGCAGACGAACGAACGGACGGACGAATGGTCGTGCGGACGAACGATCTTACAGACGAACGGACGGACGGTCGAGTGAATGGACGGACTAAAGGACGAACGGACGTAGGACGGTCAGACTCACAGACAATATATTTGCCGTCAATCATTTTTTTTGAATCTGACTGCATAACGTGTTAGATTAAGTAATTTATTACTGCAGGAACAATATTTATCAACTTTTTGTTGTAAGGAAGTTACGAGTTTTTGTCGAGATTTTGCTTATTTCCACCGCAGATTTTTAATACTTTCTTTTTAGTACGTACGTAGGTAGGCGAAAAAATAAAAAAAAGTAGTTTTTTTTTTGAAGAAGCAGAACAAATTTTCGAACCGAGTCCTGGTTTTGAGCTTCAGCGCTACATGGAGACTGCCTTACCGCCTTGAGAACAACTTGATTCTGCTCGGGCAGTCAGCGAGTCAGCTGCTTAAAGGCAGTCAGCGAGAGGCTGAAAGCCATGTCCCAAGAGACACGAACACACAGAGCAAGAAAAGGAATAATACATTGCCCAAAGCGCGCCGTTAATAACGCGTGCTTTAATTTGCGCATCGGGCGCCAGGGGCGCCGTGCTCCGTGGACTCCTCCGCGCCGCCGGCTGGAATGATGCTGCATCGCGCTTGGGAGAGCGAAGGGGCAATTTTCGACGTTCCGTGAGCATTCCTATTTCATTTTGGGACCGGCGAACATAATGTTAATGAAATACGGAAATTTGCCTTTCACAGAAAGTTTGTCGGAAATTCATACTTTCAACATTGTGTTTCAAAGAGTGAAAAGGCTCTCTCGCGAAAGTTTATTGTTTTCCGTTGTCACAGTTTCATTCGCGAGCAGAAACGTCAGTTGTCACCGCCTGTGTGCATCGAAGTCGCCGTTCCTTTAAACGGAATAAACATGTGATGTAGCGTGTGAGAAGCCGTGTTTGTGTAGGTTCAGCAGGAAACATTAGGTCATCTATTGATGCCTCCGGGCCCACTGGGGGCGCTTTCAGCATCATTGGGAATCGGAAAATAGACAATGTGCTGAACACATAATGTTAATACTATTCTAAAGCTTCTTTTTCTATAGTTTTATGTAAAAAGCGCAAATTTGGTGGTGTAAAGGATGTGTAACGCTTATAGGATTGTACACCCAAATTGCTATTTTAAACCAAGCCGAGGCGTTTCAAGAGGGAAAAATTTATCTCTTTCCTTCCTTGGAAAGCAAGTTAAGCCGGATGTCCCATATTGTGGATTTACTGCATGTAAAAGATCAAGCGTTAAAGAAGCCTCTGGGCTAAATTCCAATCGCCTGTTTCTTCGAGTGATACCTCCTTTTTGTGGACTGGTACCTTCTTTATCTGCTAGGCGGTGAAAGGAGTGCACCGAAATTTGCGAGGTCAGGTGGAAGAGGAGGCCTGATGGCCAGAAATTCACCTAAAATAAAGCGTTATTGATTGATAAAAACATTAGGAAGAACTCTCTGTGTAGTTAAGTGCTTCTTACAAAGTGACTCTACGCATTACATCTTTTTAAATTACATTTTTGCATATTATTCAAATTATATTTTGCACGATACTTTTATAAAAACATTTTTCTCAGAAGCTAATAAATGAATATGATTGACGAAAATAAATTAATGAAAACGTAGGACGATATTGAAAAATAAACAACGAAACACATCAACAAAAAAGGAAAAGAATGAATAAAATGAAATGAAAATTTCCAGTCAACAACCGATTAAATTTGAATGCAAGGCTTTAAAATCACAGTGAGAAAATAGGATTGGACATTGTATTCAGAATAGAATGAAAATGTTGAACCAATTGGAAATAACAACCGCATGCAAATGAAGAGAGGAAAACGGAATTTCAAACTTGACGCGGAATGTAGTAATTACAATGCGTGTGGACTTGCTAATTTATTGGGTGTCATTTCGTGTATTTCTAAAACTTTATTCGATGAGATCTCCAGTTTTCGTTTGAGCGTTATTGAGGTAGATTTTTGTGATTTCACTAAATGTATTTTTTTATAAATGGTAACATCAGTGTTAACAATTGAGTGTTGTTGATCAACGGAATAAATATCACGGAGAAAAATAAACAATTGTTGCTGCATCCACTTACCTCTTATGACGATGCTCGTTATCCATTTTTTCACTCAACTTTGAATTGATGTATTTTAGGTGGCGATTTAGTAGGCCATGAGACCTGCTCTTCGTCTGACTACGCTCATTTCACCAACTAGCGGAGAAAGGAGGTATTTTATGGGTGACGAAACAGGTGATTTGAATTTAGATCAGAGGTTTCATTTGGGCTTCAGGATCTTTTACTTGTAAATCTACTACCGTGAGACAGCCGGCTTTACTTCCCCTCCGAAGGAAGGCGTACGAAGAATTTTTCGCTCTAAAAATCCCCGTTTTCGATCGGATTTGAACCCGCGAACTTGGAGGCTACAGCTTGATACTTAACACCATCACCGCCGCCAACTTTGCACAACGAGAGAGTCAAACAACCACTAAAATTTTATTTTTCACAAATAACGCCTCAAAACCAACTGCTCATCATACGTATAGGTAATTATTTTGTACGAAAATCAAGTTTTATAAACAGGGAGAGGCGTGTCGGATGCGGGAGGAAAAAGAGAGACAGGCTGCTGTTTCACTGGAGATGTATTTTTTCGGGCACGACAATTGTTAGGATCGTTAATCCTGTTAGGGTAGTGAACTATTTTTGATCTCGGGAGGTGGCGGTGTTCCCCTCCCGTTGCAAGAGATCCGGTCTGACGTAGTACATGTTGGCTTGCAGGAAATTTCCCTTTCTAAGCATCTCCCTCAGTGGCGAATCATCCCCGCCGGAGCAAGGTTTTAAAGCTTCAAACTAACTCCTCGCCTGAGTGGTAGTGTAGAGCGCGTAAGGGACAGGGCAAGGAATTGGAAAAGAAGATTGCGGGAGGTCCTTAGCCGCATGTTTGGGTACTGATTCGTCTCTCAGTATGTGTGGTAGTTAAGTTAATGTAAGTGCAAGTGTGTGTAAGGGGAGAGGATGGAACAAGAATGAGGAAGGAAAGATCGCGCGTGGTCCATGTCTCATTTGTGATGTTTTATGTTTGTAGCGATCCGGCATTCGCTGGTATTGATCGAAGAAAGCAATGAAAAACTACCGATCAGAACAGCTAGTCGCTAGGATTTCCTCCACACAACGACTGAGTTCATTTAGCTTGTGTCGAAAATGCGCAGGCGTTGGGACTCGAACCCTGGACCTACCGGTCAGAGCCGCTGCGGAGATAGTGGCAGTCCTAGGCTCTGTGCTAAGTAATCCGGTTTCCATCAGAGTTAAAACATAGTTTTTCTACTAGAAAATCCAGCTTCCTGTAGTATTTGGCCATTTGTTTTTAGGACACAACCTTTGAGACTCGATTGAATCGGTCTACGTTTTAATGTTCAAGTAAAATTCCCATGATAGTGAAGTTGGTGCTTGTCCCGTTATTCGGCGTCTCTTTAATTAATTGAGGAGCAATGTAATTCCATTAACACAAAATTAATTAAGATATTAATAGTGTTTTTATCTCATACCCAATTTTTGTGAATTCCGAGAATAGCTGAGGAATTAAGAGACAACCTGACCGCGTCTACAGTTGATATGGGCACGGTTTTCAATATTTTGAGACTGAATGCGAGGCGATCGCCTTGTAATAAATGGAAGTAAGTTACTCTTGTTACAGGGAACTTCCTTTTTTCGCATTTAAGTCTCTTGTAAACGCACTCGTAAAAAAATCAGTTGAAAAGAAGAGCGTACTCTAAAATGATGAACTCGTACCAGTAATTAATTAACTCTAATGAATGACCTCCTTTTTGACATTTTATTTCTGTTTCTCTATTTGTATTGCTATTGTAATTGATTAGTATCTGCACGCTGTGAGCATTCTGCACTTAGTAAATCATTGTTTCAAAAGTGAAAATGGATCCCAACTTCAGGGAATAGCCTCTACTGCACATTGACGCAGTTTAGACCTGTCACGACGTGCCTATTTAACGCGTCAATTTAATTTTTGATATACTTTCAGTTTCTGCTCATTTTTTTTAATTGCCTGCTACGGAATAGGGATTATCATAAGAGCAACATTTTGATGAAATTCTTCGCTCCACCTGACCGCTAAATGCTTTCCTATATTTCCTCCGCATTTTCCTCTCGATCTTACCCCACATGTTCATTACATGTTCTCGCTCTTGCTAATCAGGAAATTGAAAGGCAAATACAGAAACTTAAAAATAAGTGTCTTTTATTAAGGAATACTTTTATATATTTTACGTCCGCGTTTAGTCCGGTTCCTCCCCTGCTCCGAATGAAACGAAAAGTTCTGATTTTCTCTAGTGTCCAGGAAAACGAAAGCCCCCAAAAAAGTTGCTCATAGTGAAAACAGTTTCACATTTCCAGGAATCCAGCATTCAGTGTTTCTGGCATTCCGTACTACAGAGAGATGGAAACGTAAAAACAATGCAACTTCATACCATGGTTTGGAAAAGGACATAACTAGTGTCCTCGAAGGACACGCTGTGTTTAAGACTTAATGGTGCATAGTTTTTGAGTTGTGCACAATGGTAAAGGGTGTTGTAGTGCAACGTGTTTTGCGGGTTGTATGTGCGCCTGATGATCCACGTATGCCATTTAGGATCCTCCTGTTTTTCGTCCAGTTTTTTGATACGCCTATGGTGAGATCATTCTCTGTACAACAGGACTGTACTTTCGGAGTTTTGTGTCCAAGTATTAAATAATTATGTTAGGTAATAATCCGTGACCTTATTAAATTATATGTAAAGAGAATTAATGTTAATTTAATAATAAATATTATGGTGCTATTATTATGCTCATTACCGCAAAAACATAAACACATGGTTATAGGAACAGTTATAATCTTGAAAACACCTAATGTATCTTAAACTAAAAATATTAAGGCTCAGCGCAACGGAAACATCCGTAATGAAAAGGGGCTGCACTGATGCAATGCACACTAGCCCACCACGAAAGAAATTACTTTCCTTGCATTCATTCTAATTTAATCGTCTATTTATGTCTATTTTATGAAGCTTGGCACTCTACTTGGGCGTGGTTTGGTGAATTACAGGACTCTTCACGCCCGTGATGCTATCTCATGAGAGGCCTTTGTCCTTGAACTTTGTGAAACTGCACTCTAATTAGTTGTTTTGCGGTAGCAAAATGTAGCTGTCCATTGTTAGAAAGCCAGATAACGATTTAAAAGAACTAAAAAATATTAAATTGTTTCAAAAACTTTTTCAATCTTATTAGAAATAAATTTGTTTTTGCTTGAGGATTGTACGTGTGCTTTCTGGTTTTCTGTAAATAATTGTATTTGTTAGTTTTTTTAAATAATTTGATTAATTGATAATTTACGGTTTCCGGGCGGGTCAACGACGATGGTGTCCCGTAAGTGTAGTAAGAGTAAGTAAGAGGCGTCGTTCTTTTCCCTCTGGATTACGAGATCCGGTGCCGATCTACACGTAGCCTTGCGGTTTTTTTCTATCTAGATATCTCTCACCAACGGGGCACCGTCCCAACCGGGTCATGTTCTAAGATCCCGACAAGTGGGGTACTGTAGCGAATGTAAATGTAAGAGTATGTAAATGCGGTTTGAGGATAGGACAAGGAAGAGAAAGGAAAGATCGCAAGTGGTCCGTCAACCGGTTGTTAGGATACTTCTCCAGCATTCGCCTGTTGTCGATAGAAGAACCATGGAAACCTACTGAGCAACCGGCCTCTAAAAGTCTTCTCTAGATGGCGACTTCCAGCAAGTGCCGAAAGTCGTGCCACCTTTGAGACTCGTACCCTAAGTCCTTCCGGTCACAGGCATTAGTGTGACATCAGTTGATGACTTGGACCAACTCAGCGGGTTTCATAATTTGAAAACGCAACCAAATGTGTCGTGTAAGTTTGGAGTTTACTCTTCCAATGAAGCCTTTTTTAAGTGCGAAAAAGCGCTGTTGCACTAAATGTTAACAAAGGTTATGCTCTTTAACACAAGGCAATGTCAATATAGTTTCCTAGAAGAACACGACCAGGAGAGTGAAAGGAGGTCAGAACAGTACCGGCATTTCAATGCTTGTAGTACGAGTCAATACTTACGATGTAAGAAAAGAGCGAAATGCAGACTGTTATTACTTTTACGTTATAGGCAGAAGAGAACACTGATTCTTCTTCTAGTTCTTATACAATTTTGGATGGTACCCCCACTAAGAACATGAGTAGTAAAACGCGAAGTTGATTTACAGTAAGACCATTTTGCTTTTGCGTTTGAGGAAAATGTGGGGAAACATTCGGAGGGGCATATAAAGGGAACGCGGGTAACTTTAGAGAAATTTGTGATAAAATGCGAAAAACAGACGGGGTACGGTTTCAAGGAAAGGGTTCAAAGGTTTTTGCTGGCAATCTATTCCAGTTCGTTATTGCTCGATTTGTGAAAGAAAATTTCCTGACATCCGTCCTCTGCGGTCTTAAATTTATTTTGTGCCTGCGATCTCCCCTTCTGATGTATATAGGAATACTTAGCCGCCGATTAATTTCTTTCCAAGCTTGATTACCGCTATAAGCTTTATACAAAGCGCATAGTCTTGCTACTGATCGCCTGTTTTCGAGTGAATCCCATCCTGTTTTCTTGTCCCTGAAAGTAAATTTAGCTGCCCTACGCTGAATCCTTTCCAAATTTTTACATTTCATAACTTTGTGTATCCAATGAAACTCTTTGGTCAACGGGATTTTGAACTGCTTTCAAAAATTCCCGAGAGATTGTCCCTGCTTCTGGGCATTGCGTCGGCAGTCTGTACATTGCCGACGAACTCCCAGAATCTAACTTTTCCAATAAGACATAATCGGCCCATTGTTTCAAAATCAGAGAAGCCAGTGATCAGTGATGTGGCAGCCTCTTTCGCTCGTGAAGAAAAGGCGAAGTTGCTCGCATTTTGGCTGAATCAACTATTATATTTTAGGTTGTATTATTACGTCGAGTAGGCATTACATTTCCAAAGCGTTTTACGTGCGATTGTGCGAACCTTTACAACGCACTAAAATTACAAGCGGTAGGGTGAACGATTGGCGTTAGCCAAAACTAGATAATACTAACAACCTCTTCACTACTTAACGATTGTTACGCCGAGGTGCTAACCGAATCTATTGCGTGTCGTTTTTTCTGGATATCCTTTTCTGGCGAGAACACAGAAAAGCGATGGGCAGGATTTTCTTGGTGCAGTTTCATGCAATATTTTGAAGCCTCAACATTGCTTACACCGCTATTTTTTAAAATGTTGTTATTATTTATTGTGTTTGTTTTATTTTTAAAACTTTTATTCATCTTCAAACTATTTATAGTTAAGCTGTCGGGAAGGGACTTTGGGACTCAAGAAAACATGCGTAGACCTTCTCCTCCATTCAGTTTTAACTGTTTTTTGACTGAATAAATCTAATAAAATATGAGAGTGCAAGAAACATGCGGGGCAACTCGCTGAGAACTTGTTGAAAATGTTGGGGACCATGCATGGGAGAATTGCAGCCCGACTGTGTTGCCAAAATTTGTCTTGCGAACACACGAGAAGCCTCAGACTCGCACAATCACCTTACTTTAGCCAAAACCCTGTGGCTAATGTCAGGATTGACGGGATGATCCGTTCATCGTCAATCAAATAGCTATATACAAACCGTCTAGTTAAAGAGCGAATTGACCGGCTAATTCGTGAATTAGCCGTAACATCTTCACGAATGGGTAGCTACTTCATTGTCCAGGAGACGCCGCGTCCTAAGCACAGGTGCCAACGTTTCGGCCGCCATTCTGCGACTTTCCTCAGGGCGAAATACGAGAACTCCCGAGTGGGTTTAAACATTTCCTCCCCGTAGGCTTCCGCGGCCGGACTCAGTAACGACTCGGCTGTCCGTGAGATGACGCGTCGTAGGCACAGGTGCCAACGTGTGCCAGGAGCATGTCGCAGAATGATGGCATTTTGGCCGAGGACGCGGCATCTCTCGGACAGCCAAGTAGCTGCTGACTCCTGCCGCGCAAGCCTACGCTTTCATCAATGGGCGTTCCGTGGGCTGGCCGGGTGTGTGTGGTGCGTCGTGTGGAGAGGCACTTGACGAGAGCCGTCTGGCGGCGGCGGCGGCGGCGGCGCGTGGCCAGGACGAACAGAG
>BOPP01000160.1:46481-63791 GCA_017312745.1 Gryllus bimaculatus | reverse complement strand
GCGAACGGAAGAGATTTCGCCCCGCGGGCCGGCGGCGGACCTCTCTGACGAGCGGCGCTTGCGCGGGGGCGTATGAATTAGCCCCTGCCCGGGGGCTGACTGCCGCCGGCCCCCGCCGCCCCGCTGGCCCCCGCGCGTTACTGCTCCTTTGAGAGTTTCGGCCTCTCCGGACGTCACGCAGAGATAATTCGCGGTTGGAACGCGAAGCGAAACGTGGCTGTGAGGCGAATGGCTGGCGGGTTGCGGGGAGGGTCCGGGGGCGATGGCGGGGTTAGATGGCGGTGGGCAGGCGGGACTATGGGGGCTGTTAAGGGACATAGAGGTGAGAGGGGTCGGGGTGAGGGGGTTTGGGGCAGGGGCTATGGTCGTCGGAGTAGAGGCGAGTAGGGCTGGTGTGGGGCGGTGGGGGCGGGCGAAGTGCAGCGGTGCAGGTGAAGGGGTCCGATTGGGAGCAGGTGAGGATGGGTGAGCGGGACTAGGCTTGTTAAGGGACGAATGGTGAGAGGGTCGGGGTGGAGGGGGGGGGCAGGGGCTTTTGGTCGGGAGTAAGAGGCGATAGGGGCTGGTGTGGGGCGGTTGGGTGGCGGGGCGAGGCAGGTGCAGGTGAGGGGTCGCTTGGAGAGGTTGAGGATGGGTGGAGGCGGGACTAGGGCTGTTAAGGGACGATGGGTAGAGGGGGTCGGGGTGGCAGGGGGTTGGGGCAGGGGCTTGCGTCGGGGAGTAGAGCGAGTTGTAGGGCTGGTGGTTGGGGCGGTGGGGGTGGCGGGGCGAGTGCAGGGTGCAGGTGAGGGGTCGATTGGGAGGCAGGTTGATGGATGGGTGGAGGCGGGGAGCTAGGGCTGTTAAGGACGGATGGTGAGAGGTCGGGGGTGCGAGGGGGTGGGTGGCAGGCTTGGTGCGGAGTAGAGGCGAGTAGGGGCGTTGTGGTGGGGCGGTGGGGTGGCGGGGGCGAGTGCAGGGCAGTGAGGGTGATTGGAGGCAGGTTGAGGATGGGGTGGAGGCGGGGACTAGGCTGTTAAGGGACGATTGGTGAGAGGGGCGTCGGGATGGAGGGGTGGGCAGGGCGTTGGTCGGGAGTAGAGGCGAGTAGGGGCTGGTGGTGGCTGGGTGGGGTGGCTAGGGCCGACTGCGTCCACGTGCAGGTGCAGGTGAGGGGTGTTCGATTGGGAGGCAGAGTAGGATGGGTGAGGCGGGACTAGGGCTGTTAAGGGACGATGGTGAGAGGGGTCGTGGTGGAGGGGGTGGGGCAGGGCTTGTCGGGAGTAGAGGCGAGTAGGGGGCTGTGGTGGGCGGGATGGGGTGGCGAGGGCGATGTGCAGGTGCAGGTGCAGGTTCGATTGGGAGGCACAGTGAGGATGGCGTGGATGCGGACTAGGGCGTTAAGGGACGATGGTGAGAGGGGGTCGCGGGTGGAGGGGTGGGCAGGGGGCGTGTGCGTGGTAGGCAGTAGAGGCGGTAGGGGCTTGGTCGGTGGGGCCGGTGGGGTGCGGGGCGAGGGCAGTGCAGTGAGTGGGTCGATTTGGGGAGGCAGGTGAGGATGGTTGGGAGCCGGGGACTAGGGCTGTAAGGGACGATGGTGACGAGGGTCGGTCGGTGTGGGAGGGTGTCTCGGTGGGGTGCAGGGCTTGGTCGCGAGTAGAGGCGAGTTACGGGCTTGGATGGGTGGGCTGGGAGGTGCGAGGTCCGGGGGGAGGCCAGGTGCAGGGTGAGGGGGTCGATTGGGAGGCAGCTTCTGAGTGATGGTATCGTGGAGGCGGATACTTTAGGGCTGTTTAAAGGGGCGTAGGTGAGAGGGGGTCGGTGGGTGAGGGGGCTGGTGGTGCATCGGGGCTGGTGGGGAAGTAGAGGCGAGATAGGGGCCTGGCTTGGTGGGTGCGGTGCGGGTGGGCGGGGCGAGTGCAGGTGCAAGGTGAGGTCGATGAGGGGAGGCAGGTGAGGATTGGGGTGGAGCGGGACCTGGGTGTTAAGGACGATGTCTAGAGCGGGGTCGGGATGGAGGGGGTGGGGCAGGGGTGGTCGGGGAGTAGGGCCGAGTAGGGGCTGGTGGGTGGGGCGGTGGGGGTGGCGGTGGGCGAGTGCAGGTGCAGGTGAGGGGTCAGAATTGGGAGGCATGGTGAGGGACTCAGGGGTGGAGCGGGGGACTATGGCTTGTTAAGGGACGATGTGAGAGGGGGTCGGGGGGCTGAGGGTGAAGGGGCTGGATCGGGAGTAGTAAGAGGCGAGTAGGGCCTGGTGTGGCGTGGGCGTGGCGGGTGCGAGTGCAGGTGCAGGTTTGGAGGTCGATTGGGAGGGCAGGTGAGGATGGTGGTGGAGGCGACTAGGGCTGTTAAGGGACGATGGTGAGAGGGGTCCGGGTGAGGGGGGGGGCAGGGGCTTTGTCGGGAAGTAGAGGCCGAGTAGGGCTGGTGTGCGGCGGTGGGTGGCGGGGCGAGGTCCAGGTGCACGGTTGAGGGGTGCTCGATTGGGAGGCAGGTTGGAGGATGGGGGTGGAGGCCGGACTAGGGCTGTTAAGGAGAGAGGTGAGAGCGGATCGGTCCGTGGTGGAGGGGTGGGGGCAGGGGCTTGGTCGGGACAGTAGAGGCGAGTAGGGCCGCTGGTGGTGGGGGCCCGGTGGGGTGGCCGGTGGCTGGGGGCGGATTGCCCAGGTTGCAAGTGGAGGGTTCCCGATGGGAGGGCAGGTGTAGTGATGGGTGGCCGGGACTAGGGCTTTAAGGGACCGATGGTGAGAGGTCGGGGGTGCTGAGGGGGGGGGGCAGGCCTTAGTCCCCCGGCAACGTAGATGGCTGAGTAGGGGCTGGTGGTTGGCGGTGGGGTGGGGGGGGCGAGTGCAGGTGCAGGTGACGGGGCTCATTGGGAGGCCCAGGTGAGGCTGGGGAGGTGGCGGCGCCGTGGGGACTAGCGGCTGCTAAGGACGATGGTGAGAGGGGTCCCGGGGGTGGAGCGGGGGGATTGTGGGGCAGGGTCGTTTCGTCGGATTATTAGAGGCGAGTAGGGTGAGACTGGTCGGCTTAGGTGGGCGGTAGGGGGTGGCCGGAGGGCGAGTGTGCAGGTGGCAGGGTATGGGCGATTGGGAGGCAGTGAGGATTGGGGTGGAGCGGGACTTAGGGCTGTTAAGGGACGATGGTGAGAGGGGTCGGGGTGGAGGGGGTGGCGCAGGCGCTTGGTCGGGGAGTTAGAGGCGAGTAGGGTCTGGTGTGGGGCGGTGTGGCTGGTGGGTCGAGTCTGCAGGTGGCAGCGTGAGGGTCGATGGGAAGCCAGGTGAGGGGGATGGGGTGGAGGCGGGACTAGGCCTGTTAAGGGACTGCATGTGAGAGGGGGGTCGGTGGTGAGAGGTGAGGGCTGGGCAGGGGCTTGTCGAGATGAGGGCGAGTAGGGGCTGGTCTGGTGGGGCGGTGGGCGGGTGGCGGGGCGGCGAGTGCAGTGCAGGTGGAGTGGTCGATATGGGTTAGGCACGCGTGAGGATGGGGATGGAGGCGGCGAACTAGGGCTGTTAAGGGCTCACGATTGGTGAGGGGGTCGGTCGGTAAGGGGGCTCGGGCTAGGGGCTTCGTAGGGTCGAAGTAGGAGCGCGCCGTACGGGGCTGGGTGGCGGTGGCTGGTGCGGGGGCGAGTGCAGGTTGCAGGTGAGGGGTCGATTGGGAGGCACGGTGAGGATGGGCGTGGAGGCGGGACTAGGGCTGTTAAGGGACAGATGGTTGAGAGGGTCGGGGTGGAGGGGGTGGGGCAGGGGCTGGTCGGAGTAGAGGCGAGTAGGGGCTGTGTGGGGCGGTGGGGGTGGCCGGTGGGCGGTGGCGGGGGCCGAGTTGCAGGGTGCAGGTGATGGGGCGATTGCGGAGGCAGGTGAGATGGGTTGGAGGCCCGGGATAGGCTTAAGGGACCGATGGTGTCTGAGAGGGGAGTCTGGGCGTGGAGGGGTGGGCAGGACGGCTTGGTTCGGGAAAGTAGAGGCGGTCGGGTGGACTGCGGTGGTGGGGCGGTTGGGTCGGCGGTGCGGGAGGCCGAGTGCAAGGTGCCCAGTTGAAGGGTGTTCCATTGGGGGCGATGAGGATGGGGGAAGGCGGAACTAGGGCTGTTAAGGGTAGCGCATTGTGAGAGAGGAGGGTCGGGGTGGAGGGGGTGGCGCAGGGGCCTTCGCGTCCGTGCGTAGTGAAGCGAGTAGGGCTGGTGTGGGGCGAGTGGGTGGCGGGGGCGAGTGCAGCGTGCCAGGGGAGGGGTCGACTTTGGCCGGACGCGCAGCCGTTGCGAGGTGATACTATGTGGAGCGTCGGGACTAGTGATGGCATAGTTAAAGGGACTGATGGTGAAGGAGGGAGGTCCGGACGGGAGGACGATGGGGCAAGAAGAAAGCTTGAGTGCGGGAATAGAGGGCTGAGTAGTGGGCTGGTGGTGGGCGGTCGGGTGTGGCGGGGGCGAGTGCAAGGTCAGGGTGAGGGGTCCGATTGCGAGGCAGTTGAGGATGGATGGAGGCGGGGACTAGCGGCTTCGTTAAGGGCGATGGGGAGAGGGAGTCGGGGTGAGGCGTGGGCCAGGGGCTTGGTCCGGGAGCGTAGAGAGCCCCGAGTAGGGTGCTGGTGGTTGCGGGGTCGAACGGGCGCCGGTGGGCAGAGTGCACGTGCAGGGTGGGGGCCCCGATTGGGAGGCCCACGGTGGCGATGGGGTGTACGGCCGGGAACTAGGGCTGTTAAGGGACCCGAATGGGCGAGAGTCGGCGCTCGGCGGGTCGCGCGGAGGGCCCGGGTTGGGCAGGGGCTGTTGGTCCCAGGAGTAGAGGCCCGAGTAGGGGCCCTGGTGGTGGGCCGGCCGTTCTGGCGCGTTGGCGGGGGGGCGCGCTGCCAGTTGCCAGGTGACGGGGTCCGATTGGGAGCCCGGTGGTAGCGATTCGGGGTGGCGCCGGAACCCTAGCCCCTTGTTAAAGGGAGACCGATGGTGAGTGAGGGGCCGCGTGGGGGGGTGGGGCCCCCAAGGCGCTTGGGTCCTATGTGGTAAAGTCGCGTCCAAGTAGCCGCGTAGTGAGGCTCTGGTGTGGGGCCCCCTAATGTGCAGCGGGTTGTGCGGTGGGCCGGGGGCTGCGTCAATGCATGGATTGACCACCGGTGACCCGGGTCCCGATAGCGGCGTCAGGTGAGCATCCCAGTGACGCGCGGACAGGGCTGTATAAGGGACGAATGTGAAGGGGTCGGGTGGAGGGGGTGGGCCAGGGCTTGTCCGGAGTAGGGCGGATAGAGGGCTGGTGGCTGCGGCCGGTGGGGTGGCGGGGGCCGAGTTGCCAGGTGAGGGTTGAGGGTCGATTGGGGAAGGCAGGTGAGGATGGGAGGGGGTTGGCGGGGAGGCCCGGACCTAGGGCTGTTAAGGACCGCTGGTGAGAGGGGGTACGGTGGAGGGGTCGGGCAGGGGCTTTGGTCGGGAGTAGAGTCGAGTAGGGCCTGGTGGATTGGCGTGCCGGCGGCGGGTGGTGGCGCCCGCGAGGGGCGCCCGAGTGCACGTGCGGCCCCACGCGTGCGAGGGTCCCCGATGGATGCAGGCGGTGAAGGATCTGGGGTGCGTGAGGACTTCCGGGACTGAGGCTGTTAAGGGCACCGTCATGGTTGAAGATGCTGCGCGTTGTCCGGCTGGAGGAGCGGCGGCTGGGGCCCAGGGGCCTTGGTCCCGGGCAGTAGAGGCCGAGTCAGGAAGGCTGTCCTCCCGCCGCTGGCCCGGTGGGGCCCGTGTCGGGGTGCCGGGGCGCGAGTGGCCAAGTGCCCAAGGTGAGGGGTCATGGAGTGCCCACTGGTGAGGAAATTGGGGTGAGCGGGCGTACCACACGCGAGGCGTGTGTAAACAAGCCGGAACGTTGGTGGCGCCAGGCCCCCCCGGCCTGCAGACGCCGGTTCCCTGGCCAGCCCGGTGGAGCGGGGTTGGGAGGGGCCTTGGTCTATGGCAAGGTAAGAAAGGCGAGTGGGTGTTTGGGATGGAGAGCGAACCACGATGGCGAGACGGTGGTGGTGGTGGTGAGATTTGCGAATGGAGGCGGAGTAAGACGTGGCGTGGCTCAGCACAACGGGGCTGAACGTTGTGGCGCGGGGCGGGGCAAAACGGAGTTTCTCTCTGACCATAAACAAACTGTGCATCCAGAGCTCGCAGACTCGCTCCACGAGTATGGTTGCAATTACATTGCACAAAGAGAATGCGCTTCAAGGTTTCAATGATAAAACATACGTGAGGGTGCTTGCTGACTAAAGTTTCGAGCTATTCTTCGATAATAAGAGGATAGAACGATATTAATTGACGGTATATTTAATTTTATCTCAGATTTATCTTTTTTCAACACTTGTAAAACAAAATTTTTTTTCCTTTTCACATTTATTTATGAACTTCCGTCATAACGTTTTTGACTCTCTTCAAGTTGTCAAATGGTTTTCGGAAATTTTCATGGACTGAATTCTGAAGTGGGTACTGGATGTGAGAACGGGTCAACCACTATCGATTATTTTATTTAATACTTTTCACGGAGAACTTTTTCGCGTCCAGGTCACGGAATCAAAACGAGTTTCCACATTCGTGAGTTCAGGCTAGTCGAAAAATCTATTAGGAATTCAAACAGTTCCATTTTTTAAGTAAAAAAATGCTGGTACAATTTGTTTCAATATAGTTTGTGCAAAGAGGAAGCAGGCGGCGTTATTCTTTTCAGTTGAAAGAGTCACTTAGAAGGTCAAAATAAAGTATTAAGGGGGAAATCGTTGGCTATACGTAGTTATGGAATTCGTGCAGCGAAGAATAATGGTATTGTATTCCTCCAATTTCATATAAATATACTATTTTACTTATCAAGTAAGTGAAAAACTAATAAATATAACATTATTTATACTTAGTACATCCTCCTTTGGTAGTAACTCGAGACTACTAAACTATAGGCTGCCTATTAGGCCGCACTATATTTGCAAAATTGCGTCATCAAGTATTTTCTGTCGGAATAGCCAACTTATGAAACTAGCATTTTAATCAACTCTTAACTCTTTCTATTTTTTATCTCATCATCTCTTCGCAAGATTGAGAAATTGTGTGAGAGGTGTTATTAATTTCTTCTCTGTTTCAACGGTTTATATTTAACAAAAAATAATTACTACAATTATTTCATTTTATAAAATTTATGTACTATATTTTTTAAGTGAGTTAATGAAGTGTTCTTAACTGATCAGTGATTCAATATCAATGCAAATATATCCATTTCATATAGCTGCTTAAATATTCATTACCTTTTAAAAGTAAATAATTCTTTAAAAACTATAATTAATAAAAGTAAGTATTCAGTAAATTTGTCTGGTCTTACCAGTGATAGCCTTTTTCTACATGATACATAGGTATCGAGATAATTTCGGTGATAAAGATAATTTTTTTATTTTTTGAAAGTTATTTATTGAAACAAGAATATTAAGTTGTCAATTTAAACTGCACAGTAAATATATAATTTTGCACAATAATATTGCACAGCATCAGTCATTATGATTTTATTACAATAAACTACTCCCTGATTATGCAGTAATTACGCAGCAAATCTCTCATTAATTTGTTAAATAATTCAAATGAAGTTCATATTATACTCCAGTTTCCATTAGAAATTTCCATTCTAAATTATTCCAAATTGGCAGAAAAGCAATATATTTATTAGAGATAAACACACTCTCTTGCAGTGCTAATGTCGATTGTAAAAAAATCAAGGCACGGCAATAGTTGTTGTCAGCTATAAATTAGAGTATTGTGTCAACGGGTAATTCAAACTCTGTGTGAGATATGCGAAGAGAGTTCCTAGTTTTCTTCTACACACCACTCATGCAATAATACCCCTTTTTATCCTCTTGTATCGTTAATTACTATAGTAGGTGTAAACTTATTACTGGTAGTTGTAAAGTTTTAATTTAAATGTTTCGTAATAATTACAAACATTCCTGGTGATCGATAATAATAATAATCGTCTGGTGAACGATAATAACCCTGCTTAGAAGAGAAACGGATCTTGACAGGTGAAGGAAATCTGCGAGTAGCCCCCATGAAGACTTTAAGAAGTAGTCTTCAGTACAGACTTGCAATCGTAATGGTGGCACATTAAACCAATGTCAACCTTTTGTTGGTTTTCATCATTAGATCGAAGTGAAGTTATGGTAGAAATAGGCATTCATTTTGCGTTACAATGTTTTCTAATGATAACATTCAAGATTGACCAAAGATTATCAACAGGATTTATGTTAGATATATTAGTTTGATTATAGTTGTATTCTTAATCGTGCTATCGTCCAACATGCTGCACTCTCACTCTTTGAACAGTGAAAGGTCTTTCATCACGAAACAGAATCTCTTTCAAGTCTTCATCTGTCCAATGATTAAAATTTTGTCACATTCTAGTTGATAATCTATTTTGATGTTATTAATAATTTTTCTTTGGTTGAAATTGGTTGATTAGTGTTTCCGGTCGTGTAAACGGATAAAGTTATTAATCCCGTACGTGTAGTGCAGTTTTATCGCGGTACGTTGCGGTGACCTTCCCTGCTTGGTGGCGAAACACGGCGCCGAGATACACATCGTCTTGCGGGGATTTTCCCCAATCGAGAATCTCCCTCCAGCATGGCACTGCCCCAGACGGGACAAGCTCTCGACTGGTCTTCCCACGCGTTCTAGTCGTAGTTCATGTGAATGTGGGTGTGTATGTAAGGGATGAGGATAATATAATAAGAGGAAGGAAAGATCTCGCGTGGTCCGTGGCCCGTTTGATAGGGAAGTGCTCCGGACTTCGTCTGATATTAATCGGAGAAACCACGGAAAACTATCGAACGGAACCGCCGGTCGCCACCCCAACGTCCCTCGCCTGCTGCGCATTCCTCGTCCTCACCCCCTCACCCTCATTCCACACGCTTGCCTGCCCACCCTCGCCCGCCCCGCCCCTTCGACCCCATTCTCGCCTCGTCGGCGACGCCCCGTCTCCTTCACTCCCGCCTCGCACTCGCCACCGCCCTCGCCGTCCCGCCCGTCCTTCACCCACGCCCTCGTCCCAAGCCCACGGCCGTCGGCCCCTACCAACCCATGCCCAACCTCGCTCCTGCCCACCCACGCTCACCCCACGACTCACGCCCTCGCCCACCCACGCCCCGTCCCCACCCACGCCCCACCTCAACCACGCCCCCGCCCACCCGCATCGCCCGCGCTTATCCACCATACCACTCACTCCCCGCCTCGGCATCTCTCCTTCCAACGCTTCAACCCGCACCCTCGCTCCTGCTCTTTTGGCCACTTCCGACCGCGCCCTCACCCGCCTCCCGCTGCCTCGTGCCGAGTGATCGGCCGCGCGCCGGCGCTTCCTCGCCTCATCGCCTTCATCAGCACGCCGCCCGCCCGCGTCGCCCGCAATTGCTGCGGCCGTCGGCGGCGCGCGAACCGCGCCCGGGGGCCTCTACCGCCCCGCGGCCCTACACGCGCAGCATCCGCTTCCGTTCCTTCGCACCGCTCTATTAGGAGGCGCTGCTTCACCGCGGCCACACGCTCCCACCCTCCCGTCCGGCCGACATACTTCAATCCACCGGGAAGGAACCTATGCGGAAAGTCAAGGAGGGCGAGAAAAAAAGCTTTGCAGTCCGACAGGAGGGCGAAACAGACTGTTCAGGTGATAAAAAAGGAAATCTTACATAGCGAGCTTTGCCACGACAGGCATGAGCGGAAACAAATACAAGTGTCATATACTGTATGCGAACCACTGCTGAGATCGTTATGAAGCTTCCAAAGCGAGTGGGTTACTCTTGTGCACTAACAAGCAAAGCGATTTAATTATTTGCGATCATTGCAATTAGTTTATGATAATAAATAAAACGCATTAAATATGAAAACAATATATCATTTGTAAAGCCAATCCAATGGAGTCCCGCCATATTCACACAAAATGTCATCCATTCTCACCACCATGCCAATGTTTACGAGATGTGCTGATTAAACAATTGTTTCTGGGCACTCAACCTGACAGCGTCGTTAGTTGCGTGTAGAGAATGCTCTTTGCTCCTTGAGGGGGTGGTGCGTCACCCCTTGAGGGTGACATCCGGCGCCAACCTACATTCCTGATTGAGGGAGGTGTCCCCAGCGGAGCAACATTCAACCGGTCCAACCTCTAAGCCCCGACTCGTCTCCGACATTTGTGTAGGGGGGCGTTTTGGAAGGAAAATTCTTCAATAAAACATACGCGTTTCAACTTAACATGTAATTGCTAGATTACTACAATATAAGCACATCTCCGTTTTCCCCATAAACCCTGCCACACACACAAATCTCTTTTCTGCTCCTTATTATCTTTTCACATCAAACACAATACTGATATTTTTATGGCAGTTCGGTGCCACTTGACTGCCACGGCCGCCCGCCCGCCCGCCCGCCCAAATCCTCACCCCACCCACCTATCCAAATCCCCACCCACCCACCCGCCCGACCGTACGCCCGTACGCCGTATGTGTGCTGTTTGTGCGCGCGCGTGCAAGGGAAGAGGACACTGAAGGGGAAGGAAAGATTGCGCGCGCTGTGTCTCAATTGGATACGGTACTGCTCCGGGCTTCGTATTGGTGGGAGAAATCACGGGGAACTATCTATCGGGCGGACGGGCGAACGAAAGAACAAAAGAACGAAAGAACGTTTTGAAAAATCCACTTTTTTTGGAATCAGGGGACTTCAAAACACGTACGTCCGTTGAAATCTCGAAATAGATTTTCCGCAGCATTACATCGTTACATAACTTTCCCTATACTATGTATATTACTATGTGTATACGGGAATGTAAAAAGTCAATATCTAGAAGTATTAAAGTTTATTGACGAATTTTATCTCCAAAAGCTGCAATAAGATTTGGCGTGGCTTAAGTATTAAGTTTAACACCTGTAATTAACGAATTTATCAAATATAAGTACCAGTAACGCTAACGAAGGAACAACTCAAAAATGTTTTCTGATTTGCTAAACTTTCATGGTTTTCTGCAAATGAAAACTTTTAACAACAGCAAAACTTTTACTTTATTATGGATGCTAGGTTACTTTACAGGCGCGCGAAAGAGACAAAATTGAGCTATTTATCTACAAATCATGATATCCAATATGGGCTTCGTTGAAGTCAAGGTTGCCAGGGTTCTTCCATTGACGGTCTCAGACTGGTTACCATCATTACCATTAATGTTGACCCAGTACAGTAGTATGGGGAATAACTTTTCGTTGCCTCTGTTCTATAAATATCCAGTTATGTAGGAAGAAAACGAAGACCTAATAGTGCAGAATGTTTCGTATCCGTGGTCATTACATGAAAATGTTCATATTCACCAACTCATCAAACGATTAGGTGTTGTTTACTGACAAATAGATAGTCAAAGGACTATACATACAATATTCCGGTCGGATTCGCGTGATGTATGGTGATTCATTGATCACGCTTCTCCGCCAGAAGTCGATGCAATTTTTGATATATTTTGTAAATTATTCAATAAGTGAATAAATGATAATCTGACTTCTGTTTATTTCCAGAAAATATTATACAAAGATGCATTATTCATTGCATACGCATGTACCTATAAATTCAATAGACTGAATGCAAATATAGTATTAATTTGAATATTTGAATTAAAGACTCGTCCCTTGCTCTGAAATTTCTTACTGTGCCAAATTCCTTGGATCTTTTCCTGCCATGTTCTCTTCGGTGTAAACTTGAAGACTTACGTGACGACGTCTCGACTTTTACAACACTAGTGACGTGAAAAGCTTCATCATCGCTGATATAAAATTCAAGTATCGCTTATTTGACGTATTCATTTGCAACTAATTTGCGAACAGATATGCAGAGGTCTAAAAATAAATTACAAAAGTCTAAAGCATATGGAATGTCGAAGATCACTTTTTGGCCGTGAATAAGTGAATGTAAAATACATTTAACGCAATAACACATGTGACATTTACTCCTTATTTATTCTGATTTATAGCAGGTAGCTTTCTGTCGCAGTCAAAGAGATTTCGTGTACACACCAAACACTAATGTAGTACGTGTGTGTTCCCCAAACACTATTGATCGTTGTGGAACGATTTTTTTCTCAAATTTTGCACGGATACTTTTAAAAAATACTGAAAAAATTGGGAGATTCGCGATCTTACAATAATACCCGAAATTTGGTTACACGTTAAAATGTGTTTACTGACAAGCTAAGTGCTGTGCGCGATTCATGTAGAACGAATACAACGATGAGAAGCATGTTACGGCGCAAGAAGACGACGGGGCCGGACCAGGGCGAGGTTCTCGGGATGCAAATAAAATTACTTCTATTTGACACAATATATAGAACAAATCCTTTTTATTCTCTGATAGGAAATGTGATAAGTAAATACCCAGGGAAAGCAGCAGGTGCTTTTATACAGTTTCATTCACCTTTTTCATTCTTCACTTGATTAGATGGTAGTCAACATAGCAACCCAGATGTGGTTCAGACATTTCCATCCCGATCGGTTGTACGATACGGTTTAAAAATTGTATTAATTTACAAATGGTCAGCGCTTTCCGGATTTCAATATTATTCCTTTTTTACTGATATGAAGAAAATGACATTCTTGTCCGACTCATCTTCATTCTTAATAATTGATTTGTATAAAAATAATTTAAGTGAGCGCATATTATTTATACGATTCCTGTCCGTAAGTTACCAAGGATAAGTGGAATAGAACGCATCTCGATCTCACTTGAAATGAAGTTGTTCAGAGCTGACATAAAACATGGGATACGATGCATTCGCGACGCTTCGACCAGACGTGGCGGGCGAGGGATGAGGGTGGGACTGGGGCGGGGGTCGGATCGTGGGGCGGGGGGGTGGGGTGTGTGTGTGTGGCGACCGCGGAGTGGCGCGCAGCTTGGCGTTCCTGAGGGTCCACTGGCCGGCGCGGCGCTTTAATGACTCGCCCTTCATTAGCGCTCGCCTTCTCGCCCCTGCCCCGCCTCCGCCACCCGACTGCGGATCCCATTTAATTACTTTTATCCGCTCTACACGCATTCCCTTCGATTTTAATGGAAAACTATTACAACACCGCACGTTACATTCAAATGCAACGGCCCAATTTTTATTATATTTTAAAATTAATGCGAGCAACGTGCGATATCGAAAATTAAAGTTTAACTTCGATATTTAATATGAATGCTGATAATATGATTTTTTTTATTGTAGGAAAATCAAGACGTTTTGCTATTTACTTTTTTTTTATTCTTGTTTCCCATTATTTTTTAGGTTAAGTGAAGACACTGCAGAGAATTTTATTTCGATTTTACTTCTTTATTTGTCGGTGTATTTGCCACATTCCGCACGGTTAGAACTCGCCTACTTCGACAAGCCGGATAAAACTAGACGTTGGTTGATCTATTTGGTTCTTGAGAGAACCTTGTTCGGCAACCCACCCGCTCTATGTTTTCTTGTTTTCTAGCGTTCTAAGTAGATGATTCTACCTCGCATCATTTCTTGACGATCCATTCAAACATTTGATACTTATTAAGGAAAGTTCCTATTTCTATGCGATTACTGATCCCCATCTGAAAATCCACTCTCCTCTTCGTACACTAGTTGGACAGAAAGCATGTTGCAGAGAGCGGCGTGCCTTTGTTTCTACATAATTTCTCAGAAAACCTTGTATTGTTATTGTGGAATTTTTTGTCAAATTTTATACTGAATATATACTTTGCTGGATGATTAATTAAAATATTATTGCCATTATGTAATACCATTACCATAAAGAATTATTGAAATATTGCACAATATTATAGGAAAATTCACTCCATTGCTTAAAGAGAAGAAGACTCAATATTTTTTTCAGGAAAAATATAATTGTAACCATTGAGCGATGAACGTTGCCTATAATTTCTGAGTATTTGTTATGTTGACAATCACTATACGTTCGTGGTTCTGCTCTCTGTCGTAGAATAATAAGAAAATGATTGGAATGGGCATTATATTTTCTAAAATATATTGTGGACTCTATTGTTTAGAGAAAAACCGTTTTAACTAATAAATATTTGAATTATAAAGTGAATAAGAAGAGCCTACAGCTCCCACGATTGGTCTATGTATAAAATGTTCTATGAATCTAATGTGTCTATGAATAAAATGTTCACTTTCTTCAATTAATTCTTAAGTTAATAGGAGATGCATGAAGTCTACGTAATATTTTTTATTATTTGAAGGATGAATACTAATAAATTATTTTTGCATGATGCTTATATTGCCAGAAATGCAAATATTAATAAATATTACTTCTAATTATTGCAATGAAGGTACTGGCAAATTAAACAGTTTTATTTCTCGAATCTACGTATTTGTCAATAGCATATTCGATAAAATGGTCGAGATGCCAAATGATTTATTGTGTTAAATTTCCATTCCACGGATCTGCAACCGCCCGGCAGTGACATAGCGCTTGAAGGACACTTGTTCCCTTCCACCATTGTTCCTTCTTTCAGCACCTCTTCCTTTTTGTGTCTTCTGCGTCCGCTGTTTCGCCTCGTGTCTCCGTCTCGCTGCGCCCGCTCGCCCGCCGCGGGCTGAGCACGGGCGATTACCTCGCCTCCGCCCCTCGCCCCCGCCACCGCCCCCGCCCCCGCATGCCAGCGATCGGGCGGCGGCGGCGACTGCCTCCTGATATAAGCCTCGCTTCGCAGGTCGACGCGGCGACAGAGTAAGATGAATGGTTGGCGAGGGAGCTATTTCGGGCGGAGGAGGCTGCTCCGGCGTGGGAGGTCGCTTCATAGACGTCGCGCTGCGTTTACGGGCACCTCTGCCCTCTGCTCAGGATCCCCTCAGCAGCGGTGGCGGTCGGTGCGTGGGGAGTGAGGCGCTACGTGAGGGGCCGAACAATCGACCCGGCTCAATGCACCAACTGATGTCCCTGCAGTGCCCCTGTCTGTTCCTAGGTTCGAGTCCCGACAGCGGTAAGATTTTCGACGCTAGCTTGTCAGCTTGGTCGAATTCAGTCGCTGTCTGGATGAAAATTATAGCGACCGGCTGCTCTAATCGATCGTTTTCCGGGGTTTCTCCAATCAACCCCAAGCAAAAGCCGAAGCAGTACCCTAACAGACGAGTCACGGACCGTGCGTGATCATTCCTTCCTCTTCCTTGTCCTATCCTGAAAATATTGTTGAAAATGTCATCATTTGTTGAATTCAGATGATCAATGTAGCCGCTACGTTCGTTTCTTTTTATGCCTATTTTTTTAGAGGTAGCGAAAGTATAAGAATATATGCCAACTTCAAAAGGCTGTATTTTCTAAAGTATAAGAGCTACAACTGTGAAATTTGCTCAGCAGATTTTATGATGCCAAAATTTATTGCGAGTAGAAAATGTAGTTTGTGGTAGAATGAGAATCTGCTTTAAATCTGCCTAAATCTGCTTAAATTTCCTTCACGTTAGATTCGTTGAAAATGAAGTTTGCTGCGTAATTTTCTGGAAAATAAAGCTTCTTAAGGAAATTTCGGTATCACCAGTGCAATCTCCTCGAAATTTCGGTTTAGGACGCTGGTTTTCAGAAAAATACGTTTCAAGTCCAAAATCAGAAAATTTCACATGTGAAGACATTGCATGTGTACGTACTTTTTCTACTTATTGTACTGAATCTAGTGATTTTGAAAGATGTTTTGTATTTTCTATTTATTAAATGTTTGGAGGCTGTAGGAAAGGAGGTGAAAAAGTTCTGGTAAGGTAATTTATGAACTATAATTTATTCTAATTTTTTAAAATTCATTGCCCATTCATAATATTTGAACTATAAAAATATTCAATATAGTCATATACTCTAATAAATATATAGTCATATAAAAAAAAAAAACGGCGAACTGCTTGTAACGATAAAATAGTATGAGAAGTACACGTCTTCACCAACATTTTAATTTTAAATTCTATGGATTGTAGCTATTACTGCCATCTTCCACATTGACGTCGGATATGGCGATGTCAACGTGCACTTTGGAAACTTTGCTTTTCCATTTTTGTTTTAATAACACTGTATTATCACATCTTATGAGGTTTTAAAATTAACCTTTATGTAATTCAAATTGCTTACGTTGCCTCTCTTTATTGCCGAGATTTGCGCAACGCCCTGGACGCACACATTTCGTGGAAACGGGAGTTGAAATGCCACCTTTTGTTGGCGTATTTGCGGCGGCGGCTTGCGAATGCATGCTTGCCGCCCAGGTGGCGTGGATCGTCGTCGGGCGACGAACGCCAGCGAACTGCGATGGCCGGCCCATTGTGTGTCACTCACGGCGAGGTGGTATGGGGGGGGGGGCTTCCGTGACGCCGCAGGCAGCGCCTATCCCCTGCGCCCTCGGGGCGCAACAGCTGGCGACGGCGGGACAAGGCCCACCGCGCCCCCACGCCGCACCGCGTCAGAGAGCTAATGTGGGCGAAGCGACGCGACGCGGCGGTTCCATTACAGTGCCATTGAGCATTCCCGACGAAACAGCAAGTAAAACTGAGTAACTGAGGGTAACGTAAATGTGCGGAGGGAAATTGAGCTATCCGCTGGTTTCTTTTTTTATTAAACAAAACGAATTTCACACATTTAGTAACATGGCCAAATTTTAGTAACATGGCCATTTAGTAACATGGTCATATGAATGAGTAAATGAATAACCAATTGTTAAAACTAATATCAGTACTTTTATTTCTAATTTCTGGTACACCCATGTCGGATATCAGCTGTTTCCCGCAATGTTATTATCTTCATTATACTCCGTCTGAGTAAAACGACTAACTAAGCGTTTTGAATTGGTTTGTAATTCCGTTCAGTTCATGAAGCGGAAAGAAAATGCTCATTAGAGAGAAAAGGCAATTGTGTAGTCAAGAAGGCTTAGGGCATTCACATACATTCGGCGGAATTTAAGTGCGTTTCAGCGGACGTTATAATTGCTCGAATAATACTCGTATGTGCCGAGCTGCGTTCGCAGAATTTCACCGTGAATGCACCAATAAAAAAGTTAATGCGCAGTTGACCGGGAAGTGCAGCGCGAAGATAATGTGCCTACCTCATCTCTTGAAATGCTGTGAATGCACCAATTTCTTCACTGTGAATTCTTCTTTTTCTTCTTCTTCTCCTTCCTCTTCGCCATATGAGCCACTACTGACTACGTAACACATTTCTCTCTCCGAGGCCCAGCTGTATTCTTTCTAGAGGGATGAATGTGTGCAATTATGGGAATCAGTCTGTCAGCTGCATCCCTTGGTTAAGACAAAGTTAACTATAAATTAGGGGGAATATATTATTATTATTATTATTATTATTATTATTATTATTATTATTA
>BOPP01000160.1:33034-43251 GCA_017312745.1 Gryllus bimaculatus | reverse complement strand
TCCCCCCCTCTCCCGCGCACGGTCCAGCCCCCTCCGCTCCTGCTTCGCCGTCTCGACTCGCGCGTCCGATCAGTCCTGCTTACGCCTCGCACAATACCTCGCCGCCCGCGTGCACCACCGCCCTCACTCAGCGCCAAGTCCGAAACCCGCCCACGTTCTAGCCACGCCCTTCGCCCCGCCCTCATCACTTCAGCAAGCGCCCCTTCGTCGCTCTGCCGACCCTCCGTCTCGTCTTGCGTTCTCAGTCCCATCCCAAGACCGACCCGACCCGACCCGACCCCGACGCCGAACGGCGACTCCGACCCGACAACCCGACCCGACCCGACCCGCGACCCGACCGTGCCGACTCCCTTCGACTCCCCGCGCCTCGCCTCGCCTCCCCTCGCCCCGCTGCGCGTCCGGATCAAAGACGCTTGATCTCATTCTACCCACCCTGTTACTTGGTCCCCCAGCCCGCCCTACTTCACAACACCCAGTAACCCCCTAATGCCTCTTCCGCTCTGCCGCCACGCAAACGCGCCCCTACGCCCTTCACCCACCGCCCTGCACTCCCCTTTAACCTCACTCCACTTGTCCAGGCGCCTTCAACCGTCCACTCCAATTAGGTGACTCACTCTGACCCTACGCGCTTCGCTCATGCACTTTCATTGTAACGCGCGCACTCACTTAATCAATCACGCACGCCTTCACCGTACGCCGTCGCACTTCCTGCCGCCCCTCCGTGTTGTGCTGCCCTAACGTCCGACCCACGGCCTTGATTTTACCAGATTAAGCCACAATCCGAGGCTCCACCTGAGCAGAATATAGCAGAGGCACTGGCTCGGCCCCAAGCCAGGGAGGAGGGAGTGGAGGAAGGCAGAATCAACTCCTCACACGCTGCACTTTTTCATAAAGAAGCTCGTAACAAAATAAGAGTCAGCCTGAGAAACAGTGCGAAAATAAAATCGTGTGTTCGGCTGCCTGCTGAAGCCATGTGTATTTGTCGTTGAATCAGTGCACTCAAACAACGAAGACGTACGGGTCTATGAGTAACATCGTTTGATATGATAGTTTGTCCCATCGCGATGTTCATGTGGGAAATAGTGATCAGGTTTCGACCCCCTCCCGACACACACTACATCGCTTAGAAGTTGTTAACTATTGAATTGAAAGACCAGTTGTATAATAACTCTTTAAGTATGTAAACGTTGAAATAGGTTGTGCGTGTCGCCTCCGTCAATTATGAAAGAACTGTAAACAGCATGTATAAAAGAGCTCTATTACCGCCACTCTACCTAATGGCCATGAAAATGTTATGTTTTACGTGCTTTGTCCGCCCCATCCTATTGTGGGAGTTAGGCTGTTGCCTTCTTAATTTCCTTCTCTGTGATAGAGTGGGAGTAGGTGTAGGTCGCTTCTGCGGAGACACCTCAGTCTTTATTAATCCGCGCGCGCGCCGCCCGGCCGCCCACCCTTGGCCGCTCCACGCGCCTGAGCCCCACGCAGCGCAATATCCGCCACATTATGAAACATGGGGCGCTCTCCGACCGCCACGGCGGCGGGCCTCCGGCCCCTCGGTCTCACCGAGCCATGCCGTCCCGCCCGCCAGCCGCCCCGCAACGCCGCCGCCCCGCCCCTGCCCCGCCCGCCCCGCCAGCCACACTCTGCCCCCTCCCCACCTTTATCTCACGAGCCTATGCCCGTTTCGCCCGCCACCCGCCCCGCTCGCCCCGCTCCGCTCCGCCCCCGCCGCACGCTCTGCCCCTCCCCGCCTTATCCTCAACGACTATGCAACGTCGCCGCCAAACCCGCCCCGCCCTGCCGCCACGCCCGCCCGCACGCTCCCCCTCCCGCCTTATCGCTCAACGAGCTTATGCACGTCGCCCGCCAACCGCTCGCCCCGCCCTCCCTCCCCTTCCCGCCCCCGCACGCCAACGCACGTCCGTCCCGCCACGCTTCAACACTCTGCCTCACCCTCGACGAACCATGCCGTGCCCCTACGCGCCCGCCCGCCCCGCGCATCGCCACGCAAACGCAACGCACCGTCCCCACCCGCCCTGCCCTGATGTTAACAATTTCTACGAAGACATGTAACATAAAAAACTAACGATGAAACCGTGGATTGCAAGTATCTTTGTTAGCGGAGTTATTAACGAAGACGAGCAACAGTTTTCAAGATATTTGAACCCGATATACGACGACTGCTTTGCCAATATGAGTGGAACTGGTTAGCCTCCCTCCCTCTGGCAGCGGAATTTGTGCGAACAGCAGGTTTTCCCATGACTCAGTTTTATAGATTGCATAAGCACTCAAGTTCTACGCGCAATGTGAAAGTTTACTAAAGATGTGTGTCTCAAAATCAAACATACGCCGCACAACGATGGCCACAGTGTGTCTTCGTCCTCGTGGTTGAGAGGCCTGAGCAGCTAATGTTGAGTGCGCGTCCCACTCTCACCTCTTCTCTGTTAGTCTCCACTCAACTGTGACTCTCACTCTCACTTCTATTCTCTCCGATCCTCCACTCGCATCCCAGCTCTCCATCTCCATTCTCATCTATCTCCATCCTCCCTAATCTCCATTCTCTCACTTCTTACCCTCACCATCCTCACTCTTTACCCCCGCCAACTCTACCCCCACTCTAAAACTTCCAACTTCTAAACCCCAACTTCTTTACCTCAACCTCTACCCACCCTTCTTAACCTCCCCCCTCTTACCCCTTTCCACTTCTAACCCCCTCACTCTTAATTTTTCTCCCCCACTCTATTCTTTTTTCCCAACCTACTTTTTATCTCTTCTTTCCGGAGGGGGAGGGGGGTGCGGGCGTGGCGTGGTGCCGGAGTTGATATTCGCAGCGAGAGGCGCCCCGGCGCGGGCCACGGGCGGGAGGTCAACACGGGCCGACCGCCGCCTCCGTCCGCTGTCAGCTTTCGCCCTAAACCCCGCCGACAGCCGCGCCCCTGCTGCCCCGCCCGACACGATGGCGTACACGTGGCTTCTGAGGTGTAACCGAGGCTTTGTTGCGGGTGGTACGGACACGGGGAGAGAAAGGCGATCTCTACCGTTACATCAGTTCCTGTCAGTGGCCTTTCTTTAAAAAAAATACCCCCACAAAATATCCCTGTAATGCAATCCGTAAGATATAGTATTTAGTCGTATGTTTTCAGTTGCTTAAAAATCGGGAAGTATGATCTTTACATTTTTACATTACTTGTTGACCAATCAGAATTAATAAATAGGAGTTAGCTACATTTCTTCGTGATGAGAAGTGAAGTGTCATCACATAAAATGATGCGAAATATCTAAATTGTTTCTAGGAGTTCACACACAATGAAGAAATTAATCATTGTGTTTGTTTTCTTTCAGCCTCGTGCGGGGTTACTTTGTGAAACGGGACGACAAAAATCGATTCAAGCCCTAAGTCTATTTCTTTCCTTTTGTGTCAGTGTCGTAACAGAAGTATCATATTAGAGATACAAATGTGTTAACATTTCTGAAATGTTTCACAGAAATTCATTTTTGAATGCTGCAAAACATTTTACGGCCTAATTGTTCAAAAGTGGGACTGACTTTGCGGACTCATATCTGCCTTTTGTTGTATTTTTAGGTAGAGGTTCCAAATACATGCCTATTTTTCTATTGATGACGTGCAGAGGTGGAACTTCTTATTTACTTATTAGAACAATATAAACTATTTCTAAACAGTATCAAAGGTAGCTGAAAATAGCCTTGAAAATGTTATAAATATTGCCAATGTTTTATGTTGTTTTTTGACAGTGAAGAACACAAAATTGACATGCCTCCTGTTTTCCATATTTCCAGCAATTTATCGTGTTCTATTCTGTCTCTCTGAGAAGCGAGCGAAAGTGATTGCTGTCGTAATTGGAGAACTAGTTTTATTGTTTATCGTGTACACACACCAACGCGGCAATCTATTAGGCAATCCATTACGGATCAGGCATACTTGTGCTTGGGAGGTTGCGAGTTCGATCTCCGCCAGGCGCCAGAGATTTGCCAGAGCGTGATGTGTTTAACTTGAGACCTACCGGGGTTGAAGTGTTAGGTCGCCTGCTCGGCTCAGCTGTCGCCACGGTTTACCAACTTCAACCGAGTCTATTATGTGTTCTACGTCGGGCTAATGATAATAAACCTAACGCAATCCAACAGAGAAATGAAAAAAAAAAACAACAACAAAAAAAACAAAACAACATCACTGCCATTCCGTATCATTCCGCCGTTCGCTGACAACAATTAAACAAATAGGATGTAGCTAAGTAATGTTATTCCAAGTATGCTTATTCCAAGAAATGATATTTATATGATTTTCTCTTGTAGGAAACTGGTGAAAACGACCCAAGGCAGATAACACAAATAGCATATGCACTTGAAGTGTGTCAACTGAGGCGATAGTCAAGATTTATGACCGACAGTGTGGTATTTGCTATTTATCGGCCTAATGACGTTAAGAAAAATAACGTTCTCGATGGGATACGTCGATGTTTCTATAGTGGCCGATGAGATTAGGTCAATGTTACACCTCCTGCGTTATAAAATGAATCTCTTTAATTAATTCGCCTTTCTCAACGGGCCTTTCTCAACGGGCTTCGTGGTCTCAGAAATGTACTTACCACTAATAAAAATATTCATTTTATAGGGCAGGAGGAAACGTCGAATAATAGCAACTTTCCGCTACCTGAAAGCAAGGCGGCCCCGAACATGGATCCTCGCTCCCGTCGTCCCGGGAAGAAGGAAGAACGAGAAAAAACGTAAAGTACGTATGTGATGTCGGAGGAAACTGTCGTAGGTGAAATGTTGTACCTTTTAATTCCATAACTCTGAGTCGACTGACATCAAGTTTTCAAATGCGATGAGATTCAATTTAACGTGACGGTAGGAGTTAATAGAAAATGACATACGGCGACAATAAAAAACGCCAATTTTTTATTAATGTGTGAATTAAAAAAGAATTGTGTGGCGAAATTTTGAGATTTAAGTAAAAGTATAAAAAGACTAGCTGAAGTAAAATAAGTTATTAATTAATAAAATGTAATAAATACGGAATGCTTTATACCGTACACTACTTATAAAATACTAATGTACTGTTGCCCATGCCTAAGAGTAAGAAACAGCTGATTCCGCTTACGAACAAAACATTTCCGGAAGCTAAAGCTCCGCGTTCTAGACCTAACCAAATTTGTGAATCGTTTCGCTCTGAATGCTCGAGTTTTCTTTAAGGACGTTAAAACGTGCCTCCTGTGTGCCGCGTCGGAAGATGCTATCGCGAGGACTAGAGGTCGTTGGGCAGTCTTCCTCGCGCCGCCCTCCAGCATTCGCGCCACGTCGGGAAGCCAACGACCCATCAGGCCATATATTCTCTCTTCGCACATTCGGGTCACGTACGTGCTTGTTTGCTTTGTGTGCATCGCCCACGTTATTCCATATCGACTTCTCCGCTGGTTCCTTAGCTCTTTGATGTTTTTGCTCATTTTTTGGCTATTTTTCCCTTGCCATTTTTCACTCCATTTCCCATATTTTGTTTCTGGTGAGTGAAAGAAAAAGAGGCTTGATTGTGGAATCAGAAATTAATAAATCGTTTCATTATTTATATGATTTGAGTTTTTATGCATCTTCTTTCAGATGTTGGTGAGAGGTTGAGTCAGATATCAGAAGATATTCCAAATTCCTTTTTGTGTAATGCATTTATAACTTTATCCATTATTTGTTTACAAATTGTATAATGTTATCACACTGCATGTCCTTTTTATGTCATTATTGTACACAAAATTGTGTGCCATTTAAAATGGTTTAAAATGAAATAGTAATGCCGTTCAATTGCATTATTTTAACATACAAGATAACTATGAATACGTTCTGTTTCAAAAGCGCATATCTTAATAATTTTACATTTTTTGGAACCTTTTATTCTTTTTATTTGTCCAATTCCGTTAACTTTGTAATTATTGTACGTTACTATTAAGCTGACTCCAAAGTATATATTTAAATTTCAATTAACAATTTTCTCACAAATAAATATTTATTGTGTATTGTTGAATTGTATTATTCCGTACATTCTCATACTGCACGTACAAACTCAATTCTCACAGTTTGCGTCAGTACTTACGACACAGGTGTCGACATGCAAAAACAAGCTTCGAATGAAGATGCCGGTTGCCATTAAATATTTGCTCTTTAAGAGTTGCGTTACGAAACAGCAACTTTTTCGATATTCTGTGTAAGTAAAAATGCGATGTACTGTGCGAAGGGTGTTTCAAAAATAGAGAGCACAATTTCAGGTATGTATTCCCTCGTATGTAGACAATCAAAATAGTTCATTACAACATATGTCCGGAAATGCTTCATTTCCGAGTTATGGCTTTCACAACACTGAAATTTTCATTTCTCTTCAATGAAATCTGTTCCTTCAAAGATAGATTTTGAAATAAGGTCGTGTATAATTTTTAGAAAATTTCAGTTTTACAAAAAATGATGACTGAGATGTGTTAATTCGGAGAAAAATTGCGGTATAAATAGTATTACGTAAACATTAACGGCGAGAATGTATGTGCTGTTTTAGCATCACTAGTTTATGTTTAACATCTCTATAGAAACCTCATTTGTGACGATTCAAAATACTTGTTTTTCCAGTTTTTACCGTCTAGAATGGGATTTCAACAGTTCTCGGCTTTTCAAAGTTTGCTTTACATCGACAGTCTACACCTGTCAGCACCCATCTACGATCAGTTTCATAAACAAGGCTTCATTCCATATGTGTATTATACATTGGAATCAAAATATAATATCATATTAATGAAATTAAAGGCATCGTGTTATTTGTGATAAAAAGTAGTTGGTGTACCTTCTTACTGCAGGGAAGTGCCAGACATCATCCATTTTTATTTTATTCGCACAGCTACTTGGTAGCAACTACCAGCTACGACGGTAGACTAGCATACTATTCCTACCGCAGATGACGTCAAAGGCATCAAAATTCACATTTAAATTGAAGACAACCGAGTAAATCGAAAAAAATGCATTCATCCTTGGGAAGGATAGGACATACGATAGTATAAGATGTATGAACGAGTGTATTTGGTTCATTGCGAGTTCGTTGGAATCAATGGCGAAAGTGCTTTGTCATTTGGGCTGCGACAGCCTCCAAGATTCCGTATAGCGAATAAAAGAGCGGCGAGCAATCACCGGGCGACAGGCTCAGCACAGTTCGTTGGGCGCCACCGTTTGCGCGGGCGGCGTTATTTATCGCTTCCTCCCGCTTTCCTTCTCCACCTCTTCCTCAGCCCCCCTTTATCCATTTCCCTCCACATCCGTCTCGCCCCCTTCCTCCGTGTCCACTCCTCCTGCATCACCACCTCTTCCTTCTCCCTCTTCCTTCTCCCCTTCCGCTTCCCCGCCCTCCGCTCTCCTCCCTCTACTGCCTTGTCTCCTCTCTCAGGCCACCTCCCCCTCGCCTCCTCTCCCTGCTTTCCCTTCCTTTTTTGCCCTTCCTCCCCCTCGCCACCTCCCTGTCACCACTCTCCTTCATTTTTCCCTTCTCCTCACCCCCTCCTCTTCTCCCTTCCTCTCCCTCCTCTCCCGCGCCTCCATCCCCTCGCCTCCTCCTCCTCCTTTCCTCCCTCCTTTTTTGCCCCACCTCTCCCTCGCCACCTCCCCTACGCCACCTCATCCTCTATTCCTCCCCCTTTTCCCCCTCCTCTCCCACGCCACCTCCCCCTCGCCTCCTCGTCCTCCGTTCCCCCCTCCTCTTCCTGCGCCGTCGCCGCCGCCCCCGCCCCGAGGGAGATGAGTTGGCTGGCGCGGCGCGGCGCGGCGTCTTGTGCATGCAAACGGCCCTGCCGCCCACCGCCCGGCGTTTGCTCTTTCCGATCTGCGCGGAATTACATCCCGTGAAATCTGTGTATAAAGCATTCGGATCTTTTTCCCTCGGAAATTTACGCCTGGATTAGCTGGCTCGCAAATAACCACGTGGGTCGGGGGAGGGGCCTGGCGAGCGCCTTCCGTCTTTTGCCTTCGCCGACCCCTTTCGTCCCCCTTCTCCTTTCCTTTCCCGGAAGGGGACATCTCCCCGGTCTCCTTTCCTTCCCGACCAACTTAGGCGGCTCAGGGAATAAATTGATGTCTGATGAAATGTTCTGCTTCTGACCGGGAGGTTCTATGGTTCGAGGTCGAAAACTGCCGCTGTTTCGAGGAGATGGCTTGCGGCCGGCTGCTCTGATCGGTAGCTTTCCGTGGTTTATTCGATCTACACCAAATGAATGCCGGAGCAGTCCTCTAGCAAACGGATTTCTGAACGAGCGCGATATTTCCTTCCTCTTCCTTGTCCTATCTTCACCCTTTACTTACACGTACACATCCATGCTCCACAGTACCTCACGTGTTGGGATACTACTCGGGAGCCTAGTACTTGTCCCGACCGGGGCGGTGCCCTGTTGGTGGGAGATACCTGGTTTTCCCTATCCAGCACTGGAAGATCAACGCCATCACATGATAAAAAAGGTTTGCAGTACAGTTATGGAACGAGTGAACGTAGCAGTTGGCGCTCCCGGAAACACTAATCAATCAATCTGTATTTCCTGTCCCTCTCACTAAACAATACAAAAACGATAGCTTACAATTATGGCCAATTATGTTAAATATTTTTATTATTTTAAAAATAAATATTTTTAGTTTAAAAATAAATATAAATGATAGTTTATCGTGACAAAATAGAAACAATGCAAGAGATTGGAGGAATATGTGTAGATGAATCATAACATGATAACACGATGTACTCAATATGTCACCTTATTTAATGTAAACCCTGTTCATGAATTATTTTTGACAAAAAGCCCAAGAATACCAATAAAATGAACAAGCGTGGAATACACTGTTTAGATGATAGTGATTGAAAACGTTGTAGATGTATACGTAGTAGGGTAAAGTTAGCTGATTGTTAAAAAAATTCGCTTATTGGTTACGGTCAGTTTCATTCTCTTCCCTCACGACTTTATAAGTTACGACAATTGCCCGATCTTTCGACCTCCGCGATGAACGTAAAACACCCGCAAGTCCAAGCAATGCAAAATGCCCAACGCTTTTTATAACAAAATGCAGTCACTATTTATTTTGACTCGCTGATAACACGTACCTACAACTAAAAAAATCTTCTAAATTGAGAGAAATGGAGGGGGGGCGTGGTAGGCGACATGGGCGTGGGCGATCGGACGCGCGTGTGCGCGGGCGTGGGCTGGGGCAACCCCCGCCTCTACTATGTGTGGAGGCCGCTGAGCGTGGGCGCGGGCGTGAGAGAGGGTGGAGGTGAGAGCGCGGACGCGGGCGTGGGCGTAAGCGAGGGGGAAGAAACGGGGCACGCGCGCGACGGGAGTAGGTGAAGGTTGGGGCTGTGAACGTGCGAGCGGCCGTTGGAGAGGGGAGTGAAGGTGAGAGTCCAGACGCGGGCGTGGGCGTGAGTTGGGGCTGAGGGCGAGGTCGACGGCGTGGGCGGGGACGAGAAGGGCGGTGTACAGAGAGGTTTCGCGCGGCAGTCCAGTCGGATTAGCTCGTGGAACGGGGCGCACCATGTGCTCCTATCTCACCTCTGCGGAGGGGGTGCGTCAGACACCCTACCACTCGGTGTGCAGTGGGCGAGAAAGCGCTCTTAGATAACGCCCGGGGAGTAACTGAATTGTGCCTTCAACAAAGACTCATTCACGGCAACCTCTGCTTCAAATGCTCTCGTTGATGCAGGGTATGACAGAATAAAGGGCGCTTCCAACTCAAGATAATCGAGGAATGCTGCCAAACGGTGCCAGCGTCCTCTAGTCCCTATCATTCATTGCATGATTTCACTTTGCGCACATTGCAACGAATTTAGAAGCCAATTTCGGTTAATTCAGAAATGGGCATAATTTAAAAAAATCACCCGATAATTATGAAAAAACATTAATAACAGCTAAAAAATACGAACTGAACATGTACTGTATACTGAGTGCTCAGTAAAATATGTTGTAAATAGTTCTTAGTTTAAGAACCATGCTCGTTCTTTTCCTCTGTAAGCAAGCACAATAATGTAATATTATGTATGATTTTTTTGAGTTAACCTCATTGTAAATAAAATTGTTGAACGAACCAGTGAACTCTCCTGGACGGCGCTCATTAGAATTTGAAGAGCCATC
This sequence comes from Gryllus bimaculatus, assembly GCA_017312745.1. Taxonomy (NCBI): domain Eukaryota; kingdom Metazoa; phylum Arthropoda; class Insecta; order Orthoptera; family Gryllidae; genus Gryllus; species Gryllus bimaculatus. The sequence goes on along the minus strand of BOPP01000160.1, from coordinate 33,106 downwards.
GAAGGAAACCTCCTGCGCCCCCGCTCCCGCCCTCCGACCCAGCCCTCTGATTCCGCCCCACGCCCCAACCTC
>BOPP01000160.1:0-32576 GCA_017312745.1 Gryllus bimaculatus | reverse complement strand
CCGACTCCGCTTCCTGCCTCAAGTACCCGCCGTCAACCCCCGTGTTGGCTCTCACCCTCACTTCTACCCCCTCTCCACCCCCACCCCACCCTCGCCCGATGAACGCGCGCAATTACCGCAAGCTCATTATACCCGCGTCACCTGTGCAGGCCGGACGCGACGCGCGTGATTGGGTCCGGGGCGGCCGCATTACGCCAACCCGCGACGCCAATATTTGTGTTATTCGTTTAATTACGAGACTCGCGATCGCCCGCTCGACGCTGCTAATGAACGCCGAATTATGGAGAGGGGGTTGGTCGTCGCGCCTGCAAAGACGCGTTCGCCGTGTGCGATTTGATGGAAGTGTTCCTCGGTCTGGGGGAGATTATTCGTTTCGATAGATTTGCCGTGAAGTACCTGGAGCAAGGACTGCGAGGTGTATGGCTGTTGCTATCGATCGAGGCTCTTAACAAGAGGGATACGAAACCCAATGCTTACGTTCTCGAATGCGTAATATAGATATCCACATAATGTACTGTACCACGTTGGACTACATGTTTGGAATCGTTTGGTACTGAAAAAGAAGTGTTCGTTTAAAGAAGTGTTCGTTTTCAAAGCTTCCCATTTATGAAGAGCCCTAACTCTTTGACTGTACAGACTTTTTTTTCCAAATACGTATTCTGCTACTGATAAGGCTGCTTCCGATTCCCTCTGCGTTTCAAAGGAATTGTTTAATATTGAAGGGGTTTTGTATCCAGGAGTGACATTTTCAAAATTTTCTCAAATATCACTCTATTGGTTCTTTAAATACAACGAGAAAGTCTGTTGTACGAGTAGCACTACTAGTTATTTTTGAGTGTTTCTTCCTTATTTAGGGATTACGTAGAGGAATTTCGACAGCTACAAATACAGGACATTAAACAGGCCAATTCTCACTTCTCAATTACGATTAACTTTACATCCATCACACGTTTTTGTGTAATGAGTTAAAATAAAATATTATTTTATATTATTAAGTTTTAGTTACTTTACTTTTAAAGCCACCCTAAATATAGCATATTGATAACTTCTTTTGAGTTGAAATGACGAAATATTTTTGTCCTTACTGATTCAACACTCAGTATCGCGGTTTCATTTTGTCACCATTTAACCAACAATACATCGTTGATATTAATCAAGAAAGTTTCGATGTTTTAAATAAATCACATGAGAAACGTTTATGACACTTAAATGAATAATTCTTGGTTGGACGAATTATGAGGGTTGAATTAATGGTTTTAATAAACCAGTGGCGGAACCCCAATACTTTGCTGTCGATTGCATCAAATTGTAAAAACAGTACCCCATTTAAGCCTGAGCGGAAAGGCATTGGAAGTAATTCACATAAAAAAGTATTTTTTTTGTAAACAAATGTATGAAGATAGATTCTAAATGATAATTATCACACCCTCATTTTGAAATACTGTCTAGATTCGTCAGTCTTCTTCTGGTTATTATTATTATTATTATTATTATTATTATTATTATTATTATTATTATTATTATTTACAAGCTGCTAATCTGGTTATTGCACCAGAATCTCCGCATTCGTTTAATTCGTAGGCTTCATGTGACACTGATGTGCTATTGGGAGTAAATAAACCATCAGCACGCGCAGACACTGAATCACACTCTTAAAACACACGCACGCCATTACTTTCGCACTCTATAAGTGCACATATTAGGCCCACTTTATAACTTTTTATTGGCAATACTTGTTCGTAAACCACCACACACATAAAAAACTAATAGCTCCTTTAATTTACCTCCCGAGCTGTCGAGCGTCGACACGAATGGGTCCATTGGCGAGAAACATACTCTTTGGTCAGAATATACGGCTAAATGGGCAGCCAGATAGGGCTGTGCTGCGCGGCTCAATGTTTGCAGCAGTTTCGCTTCCCCCCCCCCGACTGCGGCACGAGCGGCCGTCCGCTTGCGGGGGGCGTACATTTCATCATGGGCCGTGGCCAGATAGGCGGATTAGTGCCGCCAGATGGCGCGGCGGGCGGCGCGGCGGTGAACCGGCTTCGGCTCCAAAAAACCTCCTGGCAATGCCCGTTCATGGGAGTAAGCGTGAATGAAAGGTTATTGCGTACCACTTTTCAGGATAATAGACATTTTCAGGTACCGCTGTGCAAATTTTTGTTGCTAGTATTCGGACACGTAGCCACCTACCTTAGTTGGAACTCCCATTAGCTCTCATCCGTCTTCGAAGTGCCCTGTTCAGGGTTTTCGCATTAGTTAAGACTCTCACAAAGAAACACTTCTGAACCTATATGCTTCCTAGTTTAGGCGACGTCTTCCGATTGCATCCCGCGTTGAACTTCCGTAGGCTTTTTACCTACCTCCACAGAAAGGCTTAGCCCGATTGAAATGTGTTCGGATTGGTTGATTGCTAGTGATTCCGGGCGCGACAACGGCAAAGGTAATTAATACCATAAGTATAGTGCATGTTTTACTCGGTAGATGGTGACATCTGGCGCCGACCTACCGTCGGCCAGCGGTGTTTTCTTCAACTAGATATCTCCTACCAGATCCCGCTGGTGTCCCCACCGCCCTACACGCTCCCGAACGGTCTCGTGTATGTGAGGTGTAGTGCATGTGAATGTAAGCGTGTGGTAGTAAGGGGTGAGGGTAGGATAAGGAAGGGGAAGGAAAGATCGCGCGTGGTCCGTGGCCCGTTTGTTAGAGTACTGCTCCGCCATTCGTCTGGAATTGATGGAAAAGTACCGATCGGAGCAGCGACATCAGTTGATTCCCTGAGCCATCACTCTAACAGCCCTTTCGGTTTTCTCATGAGTACAAGGAAGAGTTCACGGAGCTATCAGTGCTTCCAAGATAGCTCTTTCGCTTTTTGTCTTTCACGCATGAAAGACAAAAATAACCTAATGCTCCTTTTAACGAAGTTAACTTAACTAAGTTGAATTTTGAAATAATGGTACTTGAATACAAGTTACAGTATAGTTTTACTTACAGTCAAAATAGAAATAGCCATGTCGCTACCAAAAACACAATATAAAATAATTTAGGGAACAATATAAACAACACAAAGAAAAATATCCATTTGACAGTCGCAAGTGCAATAACAGAAGTGAACGAGTGTGACGAGCACGTGAAGGTAAAGCACGGGGAGGACGAGTTGTTCTCCCCTCACTCCTTATCTGGTCTTCCTCAGAGGAAGGGCTCTGACGGACTGTCCTCTGCTCCGCAGGATAGGGGTAGCTGCCCCGCGTGATTAGCGGGTGCCACAGATACAACAAATTTCGTCTAGGATATTCTACTAGGCGCAGTTGAACACCTAGATGAGCATGAATGACTGCTTTTAAATATTGAAATCAATATTTATTAAACATTATTATTATTATTATTATTATTATTATTATTATTATTATTACTATATTTAATATTATTATTTCCTTGATCTGAATAGGCCGACATGGACCACGCGTGCAAGCATCCTGCATTTACTGGCGTTCAGAAACATTATGGGGATCAGCATTCTAGCTGGATTTGAGTTTTACCTCCTAGGGTTGTTAGACCTGGGAGTATGCAAGATGAAATGATGATTATGACAGTGATGGGTGAGAGGACAAAGCACACAAACACAAATACACTCGTGCCCAAGGCTGGACTCGAAACCGCGATATTCTAGTCCGAGACCGAAACGGCACTACTGCCTTAGCGATCTCGGCGTTATTATTATTATTATTATTATTATTATTATTATTATTATTATTATTATTATTATTACTATTATTATTACAATTATTAATATTATTATTATGTTTACAAGGAGTACTACAAGTTTTAAAGGGGGTTAGGAATCCTTTTAGTCGGGAGCGCATGTAAAAGGGAATAAGTGACGTTTTTGCTCGAAATGTGTATGCCAGTGTTAGGAAAGGGCTGAACTTCTCACAGTTTTCAGAACATTGATGAGAAAGATAAACATAATTGAGTAGAAACAGTATTTACAACGAGAAATTGTCTACAGCCTACCCCGGCACAAATGTGTTAACAGTCAGGATATTGCTTTACAATGTTACTATCATTGTGTATAGGGGAATAAGTGACATTTCAATTTTGCCATTACAGTTTAGTGACAAAATTGCAAAGTCACTTATCCCCTTATCTACAATGATATCGTCAAAGAAATGTCCTGGCATTCTAATTTCGGACAAAAACTTGACTTATTCCCTTTTTCACGCGCACCCGCCTTTTGATTTAGCTTGCTCCGGAGGGTTACTACCCATTCAGTGATCCTCTGAACAGTCTACGTAATGGTATTTCGAGATAGTCTTATTATGTCATTTTTTAATTATTTTTGTTAACAAAACACATTATCACATTTAATTGGGAATTTAATGAGCTACATTTGCTTATAAATGTGTTTCACGTATTGGTTGAATTGTTAGCAGGTATTCGATTGCAAAATGTCTTTTTGTGACTGTTATGAATACAAACATATTATCCAAGCTTGCTAGTACCGACAACATCGAATGGATCTTCGACATTCATCATTATAATTACGATTGGAGAAAGCAATTAGTAATATTTATGTATCTAGGCATCGCCATCGCAGGACTTCTTCGTTTGGCGAAGTGGAGGGAGAGGCCGGCCTCAATTCTTGGGACGCTCTCCAAACAGCGAGCGCCGGTTCCGAGTTCGACTTCGGCCCGCGCAGCGCCTCCCTCCCCCCTCCCCGACTAATACCATTACGCTTCGCTCTAAATGATCCGGATTCCTCCGCTGTCTCCGCTGTTATCAAATTAAGACTCGCCTGGCACGGATCTGCAATTACATGAAAGGTCTCTAACGAGATCCTCCTCGGAAAACATTCTGTCGCGCTGATTCTTTGTTGGCGCTGCTTGATAATTTTGCAGTGAAACCCAGTGAAAGAAGTATATTGTTGTTGGATTACGATTGATTGTTTTTATAGTTTTTCCGGGTGCGTCAACTGCTACGGGCATTAGTTCCGTAAGTTTGGTGCATGTTTTTATCACTGGTGGGCCGTATTGCTTCCCCCGCTGGATGGGGAAGACCAGCCGACGATCTACACGTCGTCGGCTTGCGGGGTTATCCCCATTCAGATATCTCCCACCAGCGGGCTCTGCCCTAACCGTGACAAGCTCTAAGCCCCCGATTGTTCTCCCGTCATGTGTGGTAGTGCAGTGCATGTAATAGCAAGTCTATGTGATAAGGAGTGAGGATCGGACAAGGATGATAATAAAAGATCTCGTACAGTCCGTGTCTCGTTTGTGACTGTACTGATCCGAAGTTCGCTTTATATTAATTGGAGAAACCACGGAAAATTACTGAACAATTCGCTAGAATTAAAATAAATAAATTAATAATATTCCTTCCAGTGGCGCAGTGTCTCCCTCCAGGAAGGGAAACCAAGGAAGATCTTTTTTCACACTGTAGACTATCTTTGTTATATTGTACTGTCGAACAGTGTAACTCGCGTGAAAGTTTTCTTAACAAATATTGTTCGGCATGCATTTTTAAGAATAAAATTATATATAGATTTTCCTGAGCCAAAACATGGATTAAATAAAGGAGTGAATTGAATTGTAAGAGCCCCCACAGGGGTTAATCGGACTCTGGCTTAGCATAGGTCCCACATGCATCTCTTAATACTTCTAAAGGAGTTAAAAAGTTTAGTCAGACAACACCTAATGCATGACTTCAATCCTAAACCTAAAGCAACAGAACTGAACTCTCACTAATGTTACTTCCATCTTTGGTCACAGGTACATTCTTCGGTAGGCGGTGAAGCTTCTACCTTCTGCATCGTTTGCTGAGGACTCAATTGGTTTCAACCTACGGCAGATCTACGAATTCCGCAACGGATGCAGGCTCTTCTGCTGTTCGAGCTGACAACCTGTTTTTAGCGGCTTTGGTGGTGTGACGGTTAGCGCATCGGACTGTTCGCAGATTCAAACCCGTTCAAAACTGGATTTTTAAGGAGGTGAATAAAAATACTTGGGAGGGGAAGAAAACCCGGCTGTTCCATGTTGTAGATGTATTACATGTAAAAAATTCTCAAGCCTAAAAGAAGGCTTGAGCGAAATTCAAATTACCCTTTCCTCCCCCAAGTGATATATCCTTTATCTGCTAGCCGGTGAAACCAGCGAAGTGGAATTTGCATGTTCAGGCGGTAGTGCAGTCCTGATGGCCTGAGCGGAAAATGAAGCTTACTTGAACTGAATTGAATTGAATTCTTGCACTGCGTGCTCAAAGGTCGCATCTGTCGCGAGGAGCGAGCACAACTGGTCGCTGATTTCCATTTATAGCTGCTGCCAGAATCCTTAGGAACAATAACATTACACTTGATGTGAAAACCAGTTTAGGCACGCTAACAATTTAGTTCACTTCCGCTAGAACATTGTGTAATATAACGCGCTCCTGCGAGTGAAATGCGCTTGTTTATAATGTTCAACTTTTAAGTCGAATTGTCGCTTTCCTACGCAGGCCCAATGAAAGCCACCAGGCTGCTGCTGTCTACGCGATGATCAATAAACATCCTTGTGTCTGTCCAACACGTAGTTGCCTGCGCAGTTTATTTCCTAGTATTTTTTGCGAAACACTTCCAAGACACACTTGAGGCTTCACTATGCCTGTCGAAGTTTCTTAATGAGGTTTCGGTCTATGCGATTTACACAAAACGTCCTTGCGGCTAAGCATCGAATGATTTCCGGCCCTTTTTGCCCCAAAATATATTTTTAAGTAATTCAAACGCACCATTCTCATATGAACTACCGAACACAATGTCCTCCAAACATCCTTTAGTCGGTCCAATGCATAGTTTGCTTGCGCAGTTTATTCCGAAGTTGTTGTTTTTGGTTGCGAAAGACGTCTTAAAAGGGAACTTTTAACAGGTTCATCTCGAAACCTGACCTCATATTTTTTTCTATAGATATATTCGCTATTTTTGTATGATGTGAGAAAAATAGCTGCCGTGTCACTCTGGAAGTTACTGAAAAATAAAATGAAAATTTCCACACTTTTTACGACGAAAACATCGTTCGCACAGGGTTTGTGCATCCCTACGTACAGTGAGAGAATGCCTGCCGAGGGAACAAGCGCTCCTATGGGCTCGAGCTTCAATACAGATTTCTAATTCTTGTAGGGATAAGTAATGTTATTCCTCTCTTGAATGCCCGTAGGCTCATCACAGCCAATCCCATTTTTTGTATGCCACGATATACCCCTTATGGCCATCTCAGCTTTTATAAATCGTGAGTGGTCTCTGATTAATTGTTGATTAATGTTTGCTGAACATGATGGTCATGTAGGTGTGGGAAGGCTACATGTCACAGGCACACGAAGAATTTACGCAGGATTTGCAATCATTGTGTCTAATAACCGGTATGTGGAGGACCTGTCCCATGTCCTCGCGCCTCGCGGCGAAATTTACAAAAGTAAAGGTAAGTAAAATTTTAAAACTAGAAAAGGCAATAAGAAAAAATAATGGAAATGGAATATTATGGTTATTTTGAGTTCACGAAATTCGGAAGATGAACACTTTCTTGAAGTTGTAGACAAATCAAATACATAATTCACAGGTATACAATAAAACATTATGCATTTGATTAAAATTTTGGGAAAAAAAGCTTTGTAGTAACTAAGAAATGACAATAAAGCCAAAAAAATGTTTCAAATCTCGTTAAAATAAGTGCCTTCTTTAGGCAAAAAATAGGAATCTCTTGTGCGCAAATCAATGCTATTTTAGTTAATAGTTTGAGTTTGGGTCCTAATATTTGCATAAAAAAGAGACTTTTTTGAAAACATGAACATGAATGTGGAACCGAGACTGGCGTACGTGTATTTGATTAACTTTTCGAAATCAACAGTTTTGCAGTAGTGGAAGAGGGCAAGGAAACTGTCAAAAAATTTTCCAAATGAATTTAAAATATGGCTGCTGCTGGCGCTCACCGGACTCGACAACGTGCACCGACCGTGACGATCAATTTTTACTGCCGGAAAGCCCCATTTTATTTCTGAAAAGCACGCAGAAATCAAATCTTCAACTTGTTACCCGTTCTCCATACGACGTGAAGAGGTATTGCGAGACCTGGCGATCCCCGCCAGAGTTGCAGACGAGTGGTTCACTCTACCGACGCTCTGCTCAGTTCTCGTGCCCGCACGGTTGACAAGAGAGGGCGCCACGTAAAGCCAGCCACATGGCCTTGGCCAGCCCAGTGTGTCGTCACCTATACGTTTGGCCTGAGGAGGTAGAAGCTAAGACATACCTCTTCGCGGCGCATGAAGATCGGAATATATGTTAGGAATGAAGGAAACGGAAGAGGTCGCTTGTCTACGATGACTCTTGCGAAAATGAAAGAAGTAAGAGCTCGCGCGCACTTCAAAAGGTTTTACGCGAAAAATCACTGTGTAAACTTTCAGTTAAGTTTCTTTAAGAACCCTGGTATATTTTGTATATTACAATACAAGTCTTTTTTAACTTGATAGTAAACCAAACTCATAAAGTAGTAACATTTTCAGATTTATTTTCTTTATTTTTTTTAAATTTATTTATTTGACGTCACAAAACAGTTAAAAACTGTGTGTGGTGTACTATGGAGAGATGTGTGCTCTTTGCATGTTTTTTTAAAATTCTTGGCTCTCCACCGTAACCCATATACAAGTTGAATTATGAATACGGGTAGAATCGAGTGTTTTTGCAAAAATGCACAGATAGCGAAGTTACATTTATGTCCAGAGGCCATCTCAGCATTCAGCAAAGGATCAGGGAACATAGATGAAAAACGAGATGGGTGTCATTGAACCAGAGCTGAGATACAATACTTGTTACAGGCATATTTAGTCTTTTAAATTTATGCAGTCCAAATGGTAACTAATTGTCATTACGAATCGTCGTCGTTAAAATCAATATTAATTTCCTTTTTGATGCTGAGTATAGGCTCTGATTGTATAGAAACAGTTACGTGGCAGAAAATATTTTACATGACACTTAAACTTGTGTATAGATTTCAGTTGTGTAATGTCATCTGGCAATATGTTGTACAATAATGTACACGTATTGTGTGGAAAAGGAAAGCAAAATTCTGTGGACATATTTTCAGACATAAAAAGTTCTTAAGTACAAATTGTTGAAAAAAGGGGGAGAGCGAGATCTATAGAACGACAACAGTAGAAAAACTTCAAAACGCACCACACTTCAGAAACATGAGAGATGAAGAAAAGAGCGGTAGAATGTCATGGCGGCAGCGTCAAGGCCCTTTTTGTCTTTAGGATGATGATGATTGTATGTGAAATTTGGTTTTTGAATAAGATAAATATATCTTTAACATTTCATATTTACATTGGACGACGTCATTTTTATTCTGAACAAGACCAGTTTCAATAAGCCTTGCATTTTGTATTTACGATCACCATAGTGACCTAGTGAATACAGAAAGAATGGAGGATTTTAATAATATTCCGGATGAATTATTACAAGAAGCGGAATAGACAATGATGTATTGCTCCCTTCAAAAAGTAAAAAATTGTTTGGAAAAGAATACAATTTATACAAATTGGAAAGCGTATATCTGTGGGATCAGATTTATCAGTCGCAGCGGTGCTCACTGCCTCACTGAAGAAAAAATCTGTATCTTCATTTTAGTAGAAAACAAAATTGATTGTTAATAATTAAAATAAATAAAAAATGACTTATTAATTTCTATGAATTGCTGTATTGCACTGAACCACTGAACCTGTATATATTTTGCAAAAATGTAATGCAATTTGCAAATGTAAAAATACATTAAATGAACAGATATGATGAACAGATAAGCTGTGTTTATTATAATTGCCTTGTTCACTCTTATTTTATGAAAAGTAATTTAACATTTTATTAATTATTTTTACTTATTTTTAATAAAAACAATTGAAGCAAAAAAGTGTGTGTGTTTTATTAATCTTGACTGCCCTCATTATGCAACACTAATTATCCGAAATCATATTCTGAACTTTTGGAGGTGTCGTGCTTCTTGTATGTAGGTGAGTATTAAAATCAAAAGGCTACAATAAGGTTTAGTTTAGCAGGTTCTTCACGGATTCAACGCGAATAGATTGTTCCGAAAGGCGCTTGACAGCAAAATAGACGAACCACATTTTGGTTCGTTCTTTGCCATCATCCTTCGTTGTTCATCGTTGTTTATTATTTGTTTTTTGTTGGTCGTTTACGTTAATCGATCTTTGTGGTTCTTTATTCATTCTTTGTTCTATGTTGTTCGTTCTTCATTCCTTGTTTTTGTGCGTATTTCGTTGTGTCGCTTTTTCTTTGTTTCTCGTTGTTTATTCCTGGTTCATCGTTCCTCATTCTTCGTTTCTCGTTCATCGCTCTTCATTGTTTAATGTACGTTTTTCGTTCTCGTTCCACGATCTTCAGAGTTCGTTGTTCCCCGTTCTACGTTCTTCTCTGCTCGTGTTTGTGTTCAATCATCGTTGTTCATCAATCTTCATTGTTCGCTTTTTGCTTTTCGTTCTTCGTGATTCGTGGTTCTCGATCTTTGTCCGTCGTTCTTTGTTCGTCGTTCATCTTAAGTTCGTTTTAAGTTTTTTGTTTTTTAATTTATCCTTTTTCGTCCCTCGTTAGTCGTTTATCGTTTGTTTTTCGTTCTGAGATTTGTATTCTTGGTTTTTCGTTGTTTTTTTCGTTGATCGTTTATAGATCGTCGTTTGTGATTCGTCGTTCGTCTTTTTCTGTCTTTCGTTTTTCAATTTTGTTTCTTTCGTTATTCTTTTTTTGTTTTTCGTTCTTTGTGTTTCGGTATTCGTGTTTTGTCGTTTGTCGGGCGTCGTTTGCGGTTCATCGTTGCATCCATCGTTCTTTGTTCGTCGTTTGGTTTTTGACGATCGTCTTTCCCCTTTCCTTCTTCGTTCATTTATTTGTTTCTTTTGTTTTTCGTTTTTCACTTTTGGATTTTGTGTTTTTTGGTTTTGTTTTTCGTTCTGAATTCTTCATTTTTTGTTTTTGGTTGCTTTTCGCTTTTCGTTATTAGTGCGTGGTTCGTGGTATGTCGTTTGTCTTTAGTTCTTCGTTTTACATTTTTGGTTTTCGGTCTTTATTTTTAATTCTTTACTTCATGTTATGTTCCAATGTTCTCCTCGTTCGTTGTTCTTTGTTTCTTCGGTATTCGTTCACCGTTGCTTGTTTATCGTTCTTCGTTCGTTTCACGCTTGTGGTTGGTCGATTATCGTCCTTCTTAGTTCGTCATGCGTTTTTCGGTTTTGGTTTTTTCGTTTCCCATTTTTCTTTTTTAGTTTTTCGTTTGACGTTCTTTTTATTCTTTTGTTTCTTTCGCGTTTCGTTTTTCATTATCTACGTTTTTCGTTCTTTTTTCTTTGTTATTCGTGTTTTGTCGGTTATGGACCTTCGTCATTCGAAATTTTGTTCGGCATTCGTCAGTCGTTTACCACTTTATTCTTCCGAATTTTTTCGTGTTTACCTTTTTGGTTCTTGGTTTTTAGAGCTTTGTTTTTCGCGTTTCGCTTTCCGTCGTTCACCCTTAGTTATTCTTCGTCGGTTTATAGTTCTTCGTTCTTCCTTTTTTCGTTATTCAATCTTCATTCTTCGATTCTTCCCGTTTCGGGTTATGTCGGCCGTCGCTCCTCGGTTGTCGGTCGTTCTTCGTTCGTCGTTTGATGTTCGTCGTTTGTGGTTCGACAATCGTCGGTCATCGTTTGTGGTTCGTCATTCTTTGTTCGGATTTCGTTCTTCGTTTCTCGTTTTTGGTGTTTCGTTTTCGTTTTTCCTGTTTGGTTTTCCGTTAATCCTTTTCGTTTGTCTCTAATCATTTTTCATTCTCAGTTCTTTCTTTTCGTACGTCGTTCTTCGTTTTTCGTTTCCTAATTTTTCAATTTTTTTCTTAATTCGTCGTTGATAGTTCGTCTTTCTTTTTTCGTTTTCTTTCTTCCTTTTTTGTTTTTCCTTCGTTGTTCGTTGTTTTTTGCATGTCTTTCGTTTTTGTTTCTAGATTTTTTCTTTTTTGTTTACTATTCTTGGTTTTTATTCTTTGTGTTTCGTGATTAGTATTTCGTCGGTCGTTATTCGCAGTTAGCCAGACAACATTCTTTGTTCACCGTTCATCTTGCGTTTTCATTCTTTGTTTCTCGCTTTTCGCCCTTCAATATCCGTTCTTCGTTTTTAGTTCTTCTTTCTACGTAGATCGTCGCTTGCCATACGCCGTTCGTTGTTCTTTATTGTTCGATTGCCGATTTTTGTTTTTGCATTTGCCGACCTTCGTTCGTTTTACAATTTTCGTTCTTGGTTCGTCATTCATTCTTCGTCTTTCGTATTTTCCTACCGTCTATCGTTTTCGTTCTTCTCTGTTTGCTTTTCGTTTTCCAATCTTCGTTCGTCGTTTTTGGTTTTTTGCATTTCACTTTTTTTTTTCTTTTTTCGTTCATTGTTTTCAGTATTTGTAATTCGTGTTCCGTCAGTCGTCATTCGTTGGTCGTCATTTTATGTTCGTCTTCCTTTTTGTTATTTGCTCTTCGTCTGTCGTTTTCGATTATTTCTATTTTCGTTCTTCGTTAATCGTTTGTCTTTTCTTTTCTTTTTTCGTATTTGTTCTTTGTTGTCGCATTTCGTCCTTCGTAATTCCTGTTTAGTCATACGTCGTTCTTCGTTTCTTTTCTCGTTTTTCATACTACGTTCGTCAATCATCATTCGTCCTTCGTTTTGGATTCTTCGTTCTTTGCTGTTGGCTATTCGTTTTTCGAACATTTTTCTCTTTTTTCATTTTTCGTACGTCGTTTTCGTTCTTTGTTTTTCATTCTTCGTTTATCATTCTTTGTTTATCGTTTAACGTTGGTGTTTTTCGTTTGTGTTTTTAGGTGTTTTCGGGTATCCCAGTTTGCAGTTCAATGTTAGTCGTCGTTCCTGAATCGTCGTTTGCCGTTCGTGGTTTGTGGTTTGTCGTGTTTTCGTTTTTCTTTATCGTTTTCTTCTTCCCGTGTTTTCGTTTTTTCGCTTTTTCGAATTCGTTTCTGTTTTTTCGTTTTTGTTTCTTCGCTATTGTTTTTCGTTTTTGTTTTTTCGTTTTCGTTTTTTTTGTGTTTTAGTTTTCGTTTTTTTGTGTTTTTGTTTTCGTTTTTTTGTGTTTTCATTTTCGCTTTTTCGCATGTTCTTATTTTTTGTTTGTCGTTCGTTTTTTGTACGTTTTAAATTTGTTGGGTTTTAATCTTTCGTTTGTCGTTCATATTTTGTTCCACGTTTTTTCGTTTTCGTTTTTTAATTTTTGGTTTTTCGTTTTTCTTTATCCTTTTTTACTTTTTCGTTTTGGCTTTTACCTTTTTTCCGTCTTTTTTTACTTTTTGATTTTTGTTTTTCGTTTCTCAATGTTCGTTTTTATATTTTCATTGTTAGATGTTGGTTTTTGGTTTTTCGTATTTAATTTTTTGTTTCATGCTGCTTTTTTTCGTTTTCTGTTCTTTGTATCCTGTTTCATGATTTTCGTTTCCCGTATTTCTTCAATCGTTGTTGATTGATTTTGGTTTTTGTTATTAGTTTTTCGTAGTTCGTTTTCCGTTCTTCGTAGTCAAATTATCGTTTTAGTTTTCATTTCTTGTGTCCCGTTTTTCGTAGTTCAATGTTCGTCTTTCGTTGTTGGGTTTTGGTTTTTTGATTTTCGTGTTTGTTTCTCATTTTATGGTTTCATGTTGATTGTATGCTTTTCGTTGTTCCTTATCTATTTTCGTTGTTCGATTTTTCTGGTTAATTGTTCGCTTTTCGTAGTTCAATGTTGGTGTTTAATCTTTTCGTTTCTATGTTCCCTTTTCGCTTTTAATTTTTCGTTTTCGGTTTGTCGTAGTCCGTTTCAGTTTTTCGTTCTATATTTCTTGTTTGTTTTCCTTTTTTGTTATTGTTTTCGTTTCTCATTTTACATTTTTGTTACTTCTTTATCTACTTTTGTTGTTTGATTTCGTTTTCGTTTCCTTTGTGTTTTTGTATTTTTTGTATTTTTTGTATGTTTTTAGATTTGCATTTTTTGCATATATTTTTCATTTTTTAATTATTGGTTGATCGTGCTGTTTTTTGTTTTCAATTTTTTTGTTTCGTTTTTTGTTGCACGTTGATCATTTTTAATTCTTTGTTTCGTTTTCGTGTAATGGTTTTTACCGTTTTCATTTTTTCATTCTCGTATCTTCGTCATCGTTTTTCCTTTTTGTAATTTTCATATTCGTTTCATGGTTTCAATTTTTTCGTTTTTGTTTGTTCGAGTTCGTTTTTGTTTTTTCGCCTACGTTTTTTCGTTTTCATTTTTTCGCTTAAACTTTTTCGTTTTAGTTTTGTTTTTTGTTTTCACGTTTTCTGTTTCTTAGTTTTTTCGTTTTTCTATTTTTCATTTTGGTGTTTATTTTTTCGATTTTTCGTTTTTCCGTTTTGTGGGTATTAGGTTTTCTTTTTTGTTTTTTTCATTTCTGGTTTATTAGCTTTTTCTTTTTTCATTCTTTCGGTTTTTGTTTATTCGTTTTTACGTTTTTGCATTATTCCGTTTTTTGCTTTTAAATTTTTGTTTTTTATAATTTTCGTTTTCTCAATTTTCCTTTTTCGTTTTTCCGTTTTTTTCGATTTTTCGTTCATTAGTTATATATTTTCGTTTATTCGTTTTATTTTTTGTTTTTTCAGTTTTTCATTTATTTTTAGTTTTTTCCTTTTTCCAATTTTTCGGTTTTTGTTTTTTTTACTTTTTACTTTTTCTTTTTGTGTTTCTTCGTTTTATAGATTTTTTATTTTTTGTTTTTTTGTTTTTTATTTTTATGGTTTTCATTTTTATTTTTTCGATTTTTTTCAATTTTTTCGTTTTTTGATTTCTCCTTTCTCGCGTTTCGTTTTTGTGTTTTCCATTATTTGTTTTTCAAATATTCCGTTTCTCGGTTTTTTCTTTTTTGGTTTTTGGTTTTTGGTTTTTTTCCTTTTCGTTTCGTGTAGTGGTTTTGGATTTTTTCGTTTTGTTTTTTCGTTTTGTTTTTTGTTTTTTCGTATTTGGTTTTTTGTGTTTTCGTTTATTCCTACTTTTTGTTTCTCTTTGTTGGTTTCGGTTTTTTCGTTTTACTTTTTCCCATTTTAATTTTTGTTTTCTTGGTATTTTAGTTTTGGGATTTATAATTGCTGGTTTTTTCGTTTTATGAACTTTTGGTTTTTTGTTTGTTTTATTTTTTCCTTTATTCGTTTTTATTATTTGTGTTTTTGCGTCTTTCCGTTTGGACTTTTTTTTCGTTTCTTAATTATTCGTACTTACGTACTTTTTTCTATTTCTTTTTTTCCATTTTTTGTTTTCTCCTTTTTTCGTTTTATGATCTTACTTTTTCAAATCACGTACGTCGTCGTACGTCGTACGCCGCCATCCGTCATCGTTCGAGGTTGACGTCATCGTTCGTCGTCATTCGTCGACTTTCGTCGTTGGTCGTCAACGTTCGTCGTGATTTGTCGTCGTTCGTCGTCAATCCTCTTCATCGTTCCTCGTCCGTCGTCATCCTTTGCCGTTTGTCGTCGTCCGTCGCCGTCAGTTGCTGCCCGTCGTCGCTCGTTTGTCGTCGTTCGTCATCGTTCGTTGTTCATCGTCGCCATTCGTCGTCGTTCGTCGTCCGTCGTCATTCTTCGTCGTTCGTTGTCGTTCGTCGACGTCGTTCATCATTGTCGTCGCTAGTCGTCCTCGACTTTCAACATCATCGTCATTCGTCGTTGTCGTTGTTCGACGTCGTCGTTAGTCGTCGTCATCGTTCGTCGTTGTCATTCGTCGTGGTCGTCATTCATCGTCGTTTTTCGTCGTCATTCGTCGTCGTCGAGCGTCGTTCGAGGCGTTCGTCGTCGTCGTTTGTCATCGCCGTTCTTCGTAGCCGTCGGTTATCCGTTGTCATCCGTTGTAGTTTGTCGTCGTTCGTCGTTTGTCGTCGTCGTTTCTCGTGGTTCATCGTCATCGTCGTTTTCATTCGTCGATGTCGTTCGCCGTTATTTGTTGTCGTCCTTGTCCATTGTCGTCGTACGTCGTGTTCGTTCATTGTCATCTTTGTTCATTGTCGTCGTTCGTCGTGCTTGTTCGTCGTCGGCGACGCCATTCGTCGTTCGTCATCGCCGTACGTCGACATTCGTTGTCTGTTGACGTGCTTCGTCGTTCGTTGTCGACCGTCGTCGTCGTCGTCCTTTGTCGTCGTTCGTCGTCAACGTCTTTCAACGTCATCGTCATTCGTCGTCGTCGTTGTTCGACGTTGTCGTTCGTCGTCATCATCGTTCGTCGTTGTCCTTCGTCGTGGTCGTGGTCGTCATCGTTCGTCGTCGTCGTTTGTCGTCGCCGTTCGTCGTCGCCGTTAGTTGTCCGTCGTCGTTTGTTGTCTTTCGTCTCCGATCGTCGTCGTTTCTCGTGTTTCGTTGTCGTTCGTCGTTGTCGTTCGTCGTTGTCGTTCGTCATTATTCGTTGTCGTCCTTTTTCGTCCTCGTCTTTCGTCGTGCTAGTTAGTCGTTGTCTTTTGACGTCGCCATTCGTCGTACTTCGTCGTCGCCGTACGTCGTGGTTGGTTGTCCCTCCTCGTGCTCCGTCATTCGTAGTCGTTCGTCGTCGCCGTTCGTCGTCCGTCATCGTTCTTCGTCGTTCGTCGTCCACGTTCGTCGTCGTCATCCGTCTTCATTCGTTCTCGTTCGTCGACGTTTGTCGTGTTTCGTCCTTCTTATTTATCGTCGTTCGTCGTCTTAAGTCGTCAACCGCTGTTTCATCTTTCGTCGTCGACCGCCGTCGTTCTTTGTGGTTCGTCGTCGTCGTTAGTCGTCGACTTTCAACATCACTGTCATTCGCCGTCGTCGTTGTTCGTCGTCCTGTGTCGTTCTTCTTCGTCGTCGTTCTTTGTCGTTCATCGTCGTCGTACGACGTTCGTCGTCGTCGTCGACGTCTTTTAACATCATCGTCATTCGTCGTTGTTCGACGTGATCTCCGTTTTTCGTCACCGTCCGTCGCATTCCGTCGTCGTTTGTCGTCATTTATCGTCGTTCGTCGTCGTTCGTTGTCGTTTCTCGTGGTTCGTCTTCGTCTTTCGTCGACGACTTTCGTCGTCATTCGTTGGCGTCCTTGTTCGTCATCGTCGTTCGTCGTGCTCGTTCGTCGTCTCGATTCGTCGTTCGTCGTCGCCGTTCTACGTCGTTCGTTGTTCTTCATCGTTTGTCGTCATTCTTCGTCGTCGTCGTTCTTCGTCGACGTCGTTCTTCGTCGTTGTCGTTCGTCGTCGTTCGTTGTCGTCGTTCGTCGTCGCCGTTTGTCGTCGTAGTTCGTCGTCGTCGTTCGTCATCGTTGTTCGTCGTCATTCGTCGCTGTCGTCATTCGTCGTCGTCATCGTCGTTCGTCGTTGTTTGTCGTCGTTAATTGTCGTTTATCGTGTTTCGTCGTCGATCGTCGTCGTTGTTCGTCGACGTCTCGTCGTCATTCGTTGTCGTCCTTGTTCGTTATCGCCGTTCGTCGTGCTCGTTCGTCGTCATCGTTGTCTTTCGTCGTCTCCATTCTTCGTTCTTCGTCGCCGCCATTCGTCGTCGCTCGTTGTCCATCTTCGTTCGTTGTACATCGTCGTCGTTCGTCGTCGTCGTTTGTCGTTATTCGTCGTCGTCGTCAGCCGTCGTCGTGATCCGTCATCGTCGTTCGTCGTCTTTCATCGTCCGTCGTCGACAATCATCATCCGTCGTATTCAGTCGTCGTCCGTCGAGTTCCGTCATCGCCCGTTGTTGTCTGCCGTTGTCCGTTGTCGTCTTTTTTCTCCCGTCGTCGTTCGTCGTCGTCCGTCACCGTCATCCTTCCTCGTCGTCGTCATTTCTCGAAGTCGTTCGTCGCCGTCGTTGTTCGTCGTACTTCGTCACCTCCGTCATTCGTTGTCGCTAGCCGTCGTCATTATTCGTCGTCGTCTTCTTTCGTCGTCATTCATCGTCCTTCGTCCCTCGTCGTTGTCCGTCGTCGTTCGTCGTCTTCGGTCTTCGTCGTCTTTCGTCGTCTTTCGTCGTCGTCATTTGTCGTCGTCGTTCGTCTCCCGTCATCAATCGATTCTTCATCATCGCTTTTTGTCGTCCGACGTCGTCCTTCGTCGTCGTAGTTCAACGTCGCTCGACGTCGACCTCCGTTGTTAAGCGTCATTCCTTGTCGTCTGTTGTAGATCGTCGGCGTCGTTTTGTCGTCGTCGTCGTTTGTCGTCGTCGTTTGTCATCGTCGTCATTCGTCGTTGATTTTCGACTCCGTTGTCTATCGTCATCGTCAGGAGGGACGACAACGAATAACGACGAACGACGTCGACGAACGACGACGACGAACGTCGACGAACCACGAGAGACGACGATGAACGGTGACGAACGACGACAAACGACGACGGACGGACGTCGGCGAGGAAAAACGGCGACGACGAACGACGACGACGAAAGACAACGAACAACGACGACGAATGACGATGATATTGAAAGACGTCGATGACGAACGACGACGACGAACAACAACGAACGTTGAAAAACGACGACGAAGAAGAACGACGATGAACGACGACGAAGTGGACCGACGACGGACGACGACGAACAGCGACGACGAACAACGAACGAAGATGGACAACGAGCGACGACGAATGGCGGCGACGAAAAACGAACAATGGAGACGACGAAAGACAACGATGACGACGAACGAGCACGACGAACGACGATAACGAACAAGGACGACAACGAATGACGACGAAAGACGTCGACGAACAACGACGACGATGGACGACGAACCACGAGAAACGACAATTAACGACGACAAACGACGACGGACGACGATTTCGACGACGAATGACGACAGCGACGAATGACCACGAACAACGACGACGAACGACGACGACGAACTACGACGACAAACGGCGACGACGAACGACGACGACGAACGACGACGACGACGAACGACGACGACGAACGACGATGACGACGAAGAACGACGACGATCGATGAAGAACAACGAACGTCGTAGAACGGCGACGACGAACGACGAATGGAGACGACGAAAGACGACGAACGACGATGACGTACAAGGACGCCAACGAACGATGACGAAAGTCGTCGATGATCGACGAAGACGATCGAAGACGAACCACGAGAAACGACAACGAACGACGACCGACGAAGAACGACCGCGAACGACGGTTGTCGATGACGAACGTCGACGGACGAGGACGTTTGTCGACTAGCGACGACTACGACGACGAACGACAACGAGCGACGAAGCACGACGGCGGAAAACGAACGGCGACGAAAGTCGACGACGACGAACGAGCACGACGAACGACGACGACGAACAAGGACAACGAGTGACGACGAACGCCGACGACGAACCACGAAGAACGACGACAGACAACGAAGGGAGACGACGAAAAATGTCGAACGGCGACGACGAAGAACGACGAATGGTGACGACGGCGAAAGACGATGACAAACGACGACGAACCACGAGAAACGACGACGAACGACGACGGATGACAACGGATGATCGACGGCTATGAAGAACGGAGACAACGAACGGCGACGACGAACGGCGACGACGAACGGCAACGACGAACGACGACGACGAGGAACGACGACGACGAACGACGACGATGACAACGAACGACGACGACGAAGATACACGACGACGAATGACGAACGACGAAGAATGGAGATGAATAACGAAATAAAACCAAATAACGGAAACGAAAGGATTGATCAAAAAAGTAAAACCAAAACGAAAGCGTTAAAGCGAAATCCAAAAATCGAAAAAACGAAAATGAAAAACCTAAATATAATATCGAAATCAAAAAAACAACAAAAAACGACAACGAACGACACCGACTAACTGCAACGAGAAACGACGAAAACGACGAACGACGACGGAGGACGAACGAAAACGACGAATGACACTATAGAACGACGCCAAACGACGCCAAGAAACGACAAACACGATGGACGACGATCGACGGCGACAACGTAGACAAATGTGGACGTGCGACGAACGAACGACGAAGACGACGAACAATGTTGACTACCGATGACGACGAACGTCGATGACCATGATGAACGTCTATGGCGACGACGAATGACGACGAACGATGACCAAAGAGAGGACAACAACGACGACGAAATACGACTAACGACGACGGATGATGACGAACGACGATGAACGACGACGAACAGTGACAATAGACGATCGACGTCAAACGACGACGAACTACGACGACGAACGACGACGACGGACGACGAGGACGTACGACGACGACGAACGACGACGACAAATGACGACGACGAACGGAGACAATGATGAACGACGACGACAAACGATAATGACGAACGACGATTACGATGAACTACAACATGAAACGACGCCGACAACGATCGAGGACTACGATGGATGACTATCGAGGGCAACAACGTAGAAAAACGTGGACGAGTGACGAACGAACGACGAAGGCCGTTGATGATCAATGACGATGACTGTCGAAGATGGCGAACGACGACGACATTGACGACGAAAAATGACGGACGATGATAATCGACGAGTGACGACGAACGACGGACGATAACGGCGAACGATGACGATGAACGACGACAACGAACGACGAGCAATGACGATGATGTACTATGACGACCAACGACGACGAAAGCACAAAAACGTGCAACAGATACAAAAAAGGAAAGTGAATAAGCGTAAACAAATAACCGAAACGAACAAAGGAAAACCGCGAAATAGAAAGAACTAAAAATGACGAAATATTAACCGAATAACGGTAAGAATAGGAGAGTACAAAAAGAAGAAACAAAACGAAAACAAAAAGCAAAAAATGAAAACAAAAACGAAAAAGAAAAAAGAAAAACGATAAGGAAACCAAAACTAAATTACAATATCGACAAATCAAAAAGGAAAACCCGAATAAGAAACAACGAACGAACATCGAAGGTGAACGACGGAGACGGTGACGAGCGAGGAACGACAACGATCGCCGACGACGACATACAATGACGACAAACCACGATGACCCCGTACGACGACGACCAAGAACAGCGGCGACGAAATACGACAAAGACGAAGGAGTGCGACGACGAACGACGACGAGGATGAACGACGACTACGAACCACGACGACGAAATACGACGAACGACGATACACGACGAGCGACGACCCACAATAACGACGAACAACGACGATCGACGACGACGAACGATGGACGACAAGGGCGACAAGCGACGACGACGACGTACGTCGACGAACGACGACGACTGACGACGAATTAAGACGAACGACGATGAACGACGCGAGAAACGAAGACGACAAACGACGATGATGAACTATGACGACGAACGACGACGACGTACGATGACAATGAACGACGACGACTGACGACGAACGACGACGACGTACGACGACAATGAACGACGACGACTGACGACGAACGACGACGAATAACGACGAACAACGACGAAATACGACGTACGATGACGACAAACCACGCTGACAAACGACAACGACGAACTACAACGAGGAACGACGACGAACGAAGATGCCGACGACGACGAACGACGATGACGAGGAATGACGATGAATGACGAAATAAAACCGAATAACGGAAACAAAAGGACAGAAGAAGGAATCCAAAACGAAAACAAAAAATGAAAAACGAACAACGGCAGACGACGAACGACAAAGACGAACGTTGACGAGGGACGAAAGAATGCCGACGACGACGACGAACGACCACGACGCCGACGAACTTCGACGACGACGACGTACGATGACGAACGTCGACAACGAACGACGATGACCACGAACGACGACGACCAAGGATGGCGGCGACGAAGGACGAAGACTACGAAGGACTGCGACGACGAACGATGACGGACGATGACGAACGACGACGAAAGACGACGAAAGAAGACGAACGACGACAAACAACATTACGAAAACACGAAAACTCAAAACGAGTACAAAAGAAGGATAATGAATCAGCGAAAACAAAAAAAAACGAAAAAAGGAAACAGAAAACAAGAAAAACCGAGAAATTAGAAACAAGAACAAAAACGAGAAAATAAAAACGGAAAACGGAAAAAGGAACACAAAAAACGAAAACGAAACAAAAAAATCCGAGAAATAATAATAAACAAAAACAAAGAAACAAAAACTAAAATCAAAAAAAGGAAAACAAAAACCGAAAACGAAAAAACCAAAACGAAAACGAAAAAAATATACGAAGAAACGGAAATGAAAACAATAAATGGAAAACGAACAATGGATAACGATAGAACGTCAACTAAAAAACGAAAACGAAAAACCAAACTAAAACGAAAAATAGAGGTTAATACCTAAACATAAAGAAAAAACAAGGAGAAACGAAAAGAAAAAAGAAAACAAAAAAGCGAAAACAAAAAACCGTAAAAACAAAACGAAAAACTCATATTGAACACGAAAACGGAAAAATCAATTATAAAAAATGAAAATGGAAAAACGAAAAACTGAAACAAGAACGAAAGCTACAAAATGAAAAAGAAAGAACGAAAACGAAAAAAAATTCGATGAAAAGACGAAAACGAAAATGAAAAAAATTAAACCGAATGACGGAAACGGAAAACGAAAAGAAAAAAGTGAAAAGGAAAAACAAAAACGAACAAGCGAAAACATAAAATGAAACGAACAAACCAAAAAACGAAAAAACGGGAGGCAAAAAAAAAGATCACGAAAAAATGAAAAGCAAAAACGAAAAAAGGGAAACGAATAATCCAAAACCAAAAACGAAAACGATTTAACCAAGCGAAATAAAAAAAAATTGGTGACTGACGACCGGTGAATGACGAACAATGAGAAACACAGAAAAACAAGAAAAAACGAATAACCAAAATAGAAAAACGAAAAAAGAAGAACGTAAATGAAAAAAATGGCAACGACATACGAAAAACATTGAACGATAAAAAAAGGAAAAAAGGAAAATGAAACCAAAAAAGAAAGAAAAACCTCGAACGACGAAGGACGGCCAACGAAGTATGAAACGCAAAACACGGTAAACGAACGACAAATGAAAAACGAAAGACGAGTGATTAACTATGATCAAGTAACAAAGAACGGAAAACAAATAAATGAAAAATGAACTAAAAAGCAATGATTGACAAACGAGAAAGCACAAACGACGAATGACAAATAACGAAGAAGGAACGAAGGGCAACGAAAGTCAAAAAATTATGATGAAAAAGGAAGAAACGAAAAAACGAAAAATAAAAATCTAAAAACAATAAAAGGAAAATGACGAACAATAGCCGGATAACTATAAACCAAAATCGGAAAAACCAAACATCAAAACTTGATATTTAAATAAAGATAAATACGAAAAAGAAAAGACCAATGACGAACGAATGACAAGTGACACAAATGCCACATTTTTGTCATGCAATAACACTGTTTTGGTATGAAATTTCTTTGAATCTTCTGGCCGGATCCGAAAACAAATTATCAGTTCCTTGTCGGGTGACGCCTCAAATGAGACCTCATACGTCTCGATTGGTGAACGGGAAGTGGTGTAGCTGCGAGAGACGGAACCGCACAAATGCTCACTCAAGGGTTTTACTTAAATACTGTTTAGGGGTTTAGCCTTCAGCAGCTGTCACTTGAAAGAGGGTACTATTGGCAAAGAGATCACTGTGTAGTAGGTCTATTGACTGAACATTTAGGAGATAAATGGAGAGAATTCCTCAGATACTCCTGGCTTGGAATAGTATTCCTTTGTTTTATTTGCCAACAAGCGTTCGCATGCATGCCGTCGATTTCTGTCACCTCAAAAGTACCCCCTACTTTGACCGGGATTGCTTCCCCAAACCTGGGAAAAGTAGCCTGGTATGACAACCATTATACCATCGAAGCAAACAGGGTTACATTAGCTACAGGAATTATAGTAGTAGTTTTGTCTGGAAAAATAAAATATTGGTGTACACACCGCAGAAAAATACTTTATTTCAATTAAATGTTATAATAATAGTAGCACTATTTTATGGAAAGGAAACATGTCCAGTTTTTTACCTGAAATATCGTCGTAATTATAAATAATTGATTTGAAAGCAGTATACTTACACAAGATGAAGCGTTCGCTAATTAGATTTAAGAAGTAAAATCAAAGTGAATAGTTTTAAATTTGGCAGTGACAAAGTGAAGTGTTGCTTATTTTGTGTGAAAATAGCGAGCACATTTCCTTATTTTTGTATGTAAATAGCGTAGGTCTACTAGAGGCTTGGAAACGACATTTTTCTCACTAAATTTAAGATTTCTTGCAGATTTTTGCTTAAATACAATGTGATTTTCTGTCTCTGCTGTTCCACACAAAAAACAGCAGTATTTTGTATATTCCAGTTGAAATTCTAAGGGCATAGCGATGATTTTCAGATCACCACGGACACTTGTGTTCAGCATATAACAGGAGTTGCAACATTGCTATGGTTGTGACTTCATATTAAAATAGGTCCCTGGTCCCATCCTTCATATGAAAATAATGCTTGTAGGCAGTCTTCACAAGGAACGTGAGAGGGAGGGAAGTATATATATTTATTTCTTGCAGATTTTTGCTTAAATACAATGTGACAATGCGTTATTTGTTGGCGGTTTCGAGCAAACTATATTGTGTAGTTAGACTGAAGTTGCTCTTGGATGTTTTGTTCAGCGAGTTGCAAAGAGTGTGAGAATATGCAACTTCCTTCATTAGTCTTGGAGAACATTAGTTACTTGCACAACATTAAATAATATTCTGGAGTTTTCGATTTCCTTATAGTGATTACGTTCTTTTCTGTTATTAAAATTTTCTAAAGTTCTTTCTTTTGTGCGACCTTTTTGTAGAAGTGTAGCTAGAATCATTGTATGATCAATAATTAGCTATTATAGATATTTTCGTTAGTGTAATTTTATTTATATAATTTTATTCATAAAGTTAAATGATTGTACCCCATGATATTTTGTTTTTTCTATTCCCTCCAAGCGTCACGAAGTGTAGTACAGTTATATAATATAATTACATTACTTTAGATACACTTTTCCGATTATACGTATGCTAGCTATACTACTTAAAATGTAATTTATTGTATACAAGTATAAATATTAAAATACAACGGTTCATATTTTGAAACATAAGCTTTCTGGACTATAATCGAATTTCGTGAATGCAGTATTATACAATTAATGAGGAATGTTAATTTATTAATAGGATTAGAGCCAGAGGAAGTGTTAAGTTAAATAAATAAATAAATAAATAAATATATTTGTGCTTTCTGTTGTTTTATTAACATAAATAATGGTAAGATCACATCACACAAAGCTCCATTCAAGAAAACATTCAACATACAATAAATATAACATTTATTCACAATAAGAACAATACAAATATTTTATTGATGTAATAAATAAAATAAATAACACTACAGGGACGTGATAGGTTTCTTATATTATTTACTCTGACTTAATTTTTGTCTACTAGTACACTGATGACTCCTTAAGACAGTTTGTTTAAATGGAAGTTTTTGGCCTACACTTCATTGCACAAGAAATAGCTGACACGAAAGGAGAGGTTAGTATCAGTTCAATTCCTCTCATAAGATGCATTACTTGAAAATAG
Organism: Gryllus bimaculatus; assembly: GCA_017312745.1. Lineage (NCBI taxonomy): Eukaryota > Metazoa > Arthropoda > Insecta > Orthoptera > Gryllidae > Gryllus > Gryllus bimaculatus. Next base: position 6,950 of record BOPP01000160.1, on the reverse strand, counting down.
CTAATTGCCGCAATAATTAAGTTATCTTGTTGCGTGTACAAATTGTGTTTATATCCACGTTGTTTCTGCATCAGGAAAGACTTCATTCACCTAATAGATCCTTGGTAAATGAAGAAATCACTTTTGACACAATCCCAGCGCTCACGCTGAAGAGACTTTCCTTCCATGTGACACGTATATGCCTAGGAATGACCGTTTTCTGTAGTCCAAATCGTTATTGATTCTCAACTGCCAAGATTCGCGGAAGCAATTTTCATTCAAATCGAAAACTACATACTTTTCTGACAGTAAAAATTTCTTTTAAATTGTTTTAGGGACAAGAGAAACAAATGAGTCGGCATGGACTTTCAATGTTTCATGTCTACGACTGTAAGAACCTTTACAGTTTAAAAAAATACACATTATTTTAATTGCTCATTCTGAAAGGATATATTGAATGTGCAAAAAAAGATCTTATTTGACCTTTACGTTAGAATTTTTGAGTTCCGAATTCATTCTGTATTTGAATCATATCAATTCGATAAAATTTATTCACGTCTAGGGTTTTACAGGTACCCTATCAAATTAGCATGGGGCATTTTTCAATATAGTTTGTCAGTTCACATGTTCTTATCCGTGGCATCTTTGTTGCAAAATTATAAAAAAAAACAGTTTTGAACTAATATGTCGGTTATTTCTTACAAAAAGATGTGAAAATAAACATTGACCGTGTGTTAAAAATATTTCATGCATTTCTAAAACGTAACTCTCGTGATTAAACTATACCAGCATATGAAACGTAGTTACTTGACAAATACGTGAATAAAACATGTGAAGAAAAATGTCAATATTGATATATTTATCACAGTCTTCACTTCAAAATACGTTTTACTATATTTCACTTAATTTTATATGTAATTTAGAATTCTGTGTACTAAGATATTCTGGCACCATTTTGTAATACGCAGCAATAGTAACTAAGGTCATTTTGATGTACGTACATGATTAATTTCGATTCAAAATATTACTTTTATCTTATGATTAAAACATCTGGTCCTCTCCATTTTGAGTCACGAACATATTTATCCAGTACTTTACAAACAGTATTTTACACAAAAAATGATTGGCAGGAAATTATAAGAGCGTTGGGAATTTATTCTTTTATTTATAAAATTTAATTTAAATTTATCTATCAATAAATTAGATTAGTGCTCAGAGAAAAGATTAACACTGATAATCAATTGAAGGTTTTAGAAATTACTAAAAGAAATGACTGCATCGAAGAAATCATTTGACTATTTCGAAGAAATTACTAAATAACAATAATACCGTGACAGATATCATTCGAAGCTCTTACCAGTAGTTAAAAATTGTTGACTACTGAAAGCAATAACAAATATACCACTATTTATGATTTCACACTGGCTGTATTGCCATATTCGACTTCAGAGCTATGAAATGTCAAATCTAGCATTGGCTTATGACACTGTCAGATTGACTTCGCAAAAATATTTCGACAACAATGCAACAAAGATAATAGCACTCTGTTGGTGCATACGTATTATACAGAACGTCTCACCAACAATGGGAGCCAATGTTATTTTTTCAATGGTCCATGTTACGGATTTCACTCGACAATAGTGAATTATGGGGCAAGTAATGTATCGTTGATGAAATGATCGAAATAATTTCATTTATGATTTAATTAAATCAACATTCATTTTTTCAATAGAACGATAAAGATATCAGTTTCTGAGGAGACTTATCTTGAAAGAAAGACAATCATGTTCTTTAATAATATTTTCACTCATGTGAAATATTTTTGTGTAAAAGAGTTAAACAAATTTTGCGGTTGTGAGCTGCGTGAGTCTTTGCAGAAATCTCAACAAAATCGTTTCTAGGCAACGACTTCACGTCGCGAATGCGTCGTATTGAGACAAGGACACCCTCCCTTTTGCAAAAGCAACTGAAAGGAAATGCCACAACATTTAATTTCGTATCACATGACAGAAGCACTTTTATCCAATAATACTTTTTTCTTTTTCTTTTCTTTTCGGCATTCAGGAGTTCTTGTTTGACGTTCCCGCGTAGCTAGTAATACTTTCAAAACTTCTATACATACAAATGATGTATCATTGCATCCTTCTTTTTGCGAACTATGTATTCTATCTAAACATTACATTGTTTAAAATATTGAAGATTGTTCAATATCTCTCAAATAAATATTTTGAATAATTTCAGCAATGTGCTTCGGCACATAACTGGTCCCATAAAACGGTATTGTTGAGCGGAAAGTACATGTTTTTGCGAACAGTTTAGAAAATATTGGGGATTTGCATCGTGCACAGAATGTTCTAAAAAAATGGACACACATTTATAAATATAGCAATGAAGAAATTCATAGATATTAATAAATTGGAAATTTCTAAGCGCTCGTATGGCGCTTTATATAAAGCATTGAAAATAGACAACAATTATTCCGAATTGATTTGTTGATGAGGACTCCGCAACAAGTTATATACGTACCCAAGTCAATGGAAAACACGTATGACAAAACCATTATAACAGACTATTTATATTCTCGAAGCAAAGCATCACGTATGCATGGAAATTTAATTGTTCATTTCGATAGGAAGATTGAACTACTGGGTATTATAATCAAAGGAACCCGCTATGATCATAAAATCAATCATAAAGTAAAGAGTAACGAATATAGTAGGTCTAATGAGAATACAAATGTAAATAACATTAGACATTTGCAATAAACATAATATAGTTCATTACTTCTACTGTTTGTGTACATATTAATTGTATTTAGGTTTAAGAAATTCATACTTATTTCTTCCCTTCCATTGTATTTCCTATTTTCATTTCGAGAAGCACTGCCAACATCATCTAGAATATCGAAAGAGAACTTGACCAGCCACGGATCTATGTCTTCAGTCGACCCATTGTTTTCTCCATTGCCTTCATTTATTTCAACGTGTATCTTTCAAAACATTTTGGAAGACATTTATCGTATCCTCGAAATCCAAAACATTCTTCTGACATGAAATCATCAACTATTTTGCACACTGAGCAGATGCGAATCAAAAACACATTGCGGTTAATGCCTATGGAGCTGGTAGGAGACTAGAAATACCTACGTTCGTGTGCGAAGGCTATGACATTTACCTCATATCTTGCACGCGTACAGCGCGTTTAAAATGTATTGCAAACGTCATGACGCGCTAGTAATGACTATTACTATTGTTTTGTCATTTCACAGTTCGATGTGCTCCGAATACCTGATAACATGAATACAGTAATCAGGGCGTCACCAGCATCAAATTATTTGGGAGGGAGGTTATAATAGCTAAGGTACAAATGACAGGAGAGTAAACCCTAAATATACCCCACATACCAAACAATTTGAGGGTTGGGACGCGCCCCGCTCACCCGGCGGCGACATGCATGCCAGTAATGGACAATTTTAAAGACGCCTCTACACGAACAGTGTTTCTCGCCAGTTATCGGACGTCAGTGATGTAAACACTTGCCATTTAGCACTGTCAGTGTCGTCCGATAACTGTCAAGGAAAACTGCCCGTGTAGCGACACCTTTACGGTGGTACCTCGGGAATCGTCGCGCCGTCGCGTGTACCGGAAGGTGAAGTGGGAGGAAGGAGGTGGCGGCGAAGGTTGGGACGCGAGCTGAGTGGTGCGGGGCGTCGCCCCCCGCGCCCCTTGGCGGCGCCGTCGCCCACGGTCGGTGCAGGGACGGGGGCGAGGGCGGGGGCGAAGGCGCCGCAGTGCTGCCTGGGGGCACGGAGGGGTCGGCGCCGCTCGCCTCTTCGTCGCCCCACGCGAGGGCCAATGGCGAGGCTCGCGACTGTCGCTCGCGAGGCTCCGGCCAACACTGGATGGCGGTCCATTATTAGGTTAGTCCATTCCGGCTGACAATTCGAGATCCGCAGTGATGCAACCAAAAGGAGGGAGGCTAATGGTGCTTCAACCCTCTCCCATCAGAAGTCGATGAAACATTTTGACAAATATAGTTTTAATGAATTTTCTGAAGTCATTGAATAAATATTGATTACATTAAATTGACTATATGTCAACACATAAAATGTAAATTTAAATACAGTGTAATGCAATTTTCTTGATAAGTCATCTACAATATACACATATAACACTTGCAAAAAGAAAAATCGTGGTTGCGTCACTGTAGAAAAAACATAGGTTTTATATGTCCAACTTTCCAATTACATCACAACATTGCGTCAATGCCTCTTTCAAGATGATCGCCTTCTATTAGTTGTCTGGATTTTCTACATATATTCACTGTTGGTTTTTTGCACAGAACTAGCACTTACAAAGACGTCTGAAACAACAACCATTTTCCCCATTGTGCAGGCGTTTTAGTGTTGGTTGAGAGCTCATACGATTAAAAACTGTATGGATGTAAAAATGCGAGTCCGAACTGTCGGCAAGTTAATTTATTCCATCTCTGTGATCAATACACATTGAACTATTAAGCGCATTTTTGACTGGTTTGTTTTTTGCATCGTACGAGACATTTGTCTCTCACTTCTGGCAAAAGGCGACTGTCTTCTTGCGTTGGTGCCACGAGTTGCTCATAACTGCGACACGCACACACCTTAATCACGCTCTAATCCACCTTTAATCATTGGAATTTTATAATTCGAAGTATCCCAAGTTCAAGTTGGAGTAAATTGTGTTACGCGTCTTTCTGCAGCTCATGAAGAAAGTAATCCTTTCCAAGTCTGGAACGTTTTTGGATACTCACATACAATTGCACGGACTTCTTCAAAACATTGTAATAGAACATTACCTATTGTATGCAACATACTGCACATTGAACTTTTTTAGAAAATTACTATATTGGGTACCCTGATATACAATGTATAACTGTTCGAAAGGATGATCGGAATTCTATAAATCAGGAAGTCGAACACCAGTACATTCAAAATATTAAGTTCAAAAATACGATTATAAATATGAAGTTCGAAAACACAGATATTACTATGAACTTCAGCGTATCAGCGTTATTAATATTTATTTCTCAGACAAGATCAGATTTGCTTGAATCATATTCCTTAGATTTAATGTTTGTCCTATTGGGGGACATCGTTTCTCCTGAAATAGATGTGGTAAAAACTCCTGTTAATGTGAAAGATACTACTCGAAAAAAAGGTGAAGTGAGAAAGTCACACTAACCTCCATAAGATTAAGATGTGAGAAAAAGTTGTCTCACTTTAAACAATTATGATAATATTGTTGCAATCGTTGACAATTCACAGTTGTGGTTTTCTAATACTTCTTGGTTTTACTCGAACTTCCTCGTTGTTAAAACAAACCGCAGATCCCGAGGGCTAGCCACAACTGATAAACGGGGTACGTCTTGGCTTGCGGTTCACTGTGTTGCGTTAGGGTTTTCACACACATATACAATGATACAATAGGTCTGCTTCGTGCAGAAATTGAACTTACTAATTCAAGTTTTCAAAATATCCACAGATCGCAAATGATATTGGTGGTTTAATTGAGGTCACAGTTCAGAGTCACAGGTCAGACTTCATACATCACTAAATAGACCCAATAACCACATTGAAGGTTTTTACTATGGATATTATATTTTCCAAATCTTAAAGAACTAACTTTCCCTTGCATTGTGAGAAGTCATAGACACTTCGTACTCCGAAACCACTTGATAACCGATTCTTACATTAAACAACAATACAATTCCACACTAAGACCATTTGAGGGCGAAGCAGATCCATGAATCCATTTTGGCTGAACACTGCCTAGAGGAATAGAGGACCAAGTAGTGCACAGCTCCGATGCAAACCGCTCGCATTCCCATCTGCCCGGCTGCGAAACCGCAGAGGGTGATCCAACCTATGACCACTGGAGGGTGAAGCTGCGTGAATCCATTCCGGATGAACTCGGCGTTGAAGTGTAGAGCAGAAAGCGGTGCACAGCGCCGGTGCATGCCGCTCGCCACCTCCTTCACCAGGCGGCGTCGCGGTGCGGGCGGAGGCTGGGCCCGGGCGCCTACACCACAGACACGGCCACCTTGCGGCGGTGCGAGCTGGTCGCCCCGCACGCGCCCACCGCCGCGCCCGACACAGGCAGGCGAACCTGCGAACACGCAAAGTCAGATGGTGGAATTTCGTTGATTGGTTGTTTCCGGACACCTAAGCTGCTATGGTATAGAGTCCTCTAAGTGTAGACAGAGAGTGTATTATCGCGAAAGGAGGCTCTGTTCGTCCCCACTAAAGCCGACATACACTTCATCTTGTAGAGGAATCAACATTCTAACTAGGCGTTGCCTCAGCCAGGAAAAAGTTTTAAGTTCCCCACATGTATGGTGATGCAGAAATGTTTAATTTCGGTAAGTATAAAGAGAAAAACCAGGACGAAGGTAATAAGGGAAAGAACGCGCGTGGACTGTGGCCCATGTTTTAAGTTATTGCATCAGTATTCACCTGGTGTAAATGGGAGAAACCACGGGAAACAACACATCAGAGGATAAGAAAGAGTGGCCGCAAAATATTTTCTACAATCGCAATAATACTTTCGGAGATAAACGCGAAAGAAAACAAGGCCTTAGGACGAAAAGTACAACGTACCCCCCCTACCCCCAATACGTGACAATTTGGAAAAATCATAATCCTTCAACGCTTCTTTCTGTAATTCCGTGTAATAGGTAGAACAGGTTTACGAGAAATTAAATGGTGCAAAGTATATTCTAATTGCACTAATACTTTCGGAGATAGGCCGCGAAAGAAAACAAGGCCTTAGGTCGAAAAGTACATACGTATCCCCCCCATTAGCGTGGAAAAATTTGGAAAAATGCTTAATTTCAAAACGCTTCCTCTGTAATGCCGTGTATAGGTAAGAACAAGTTACGAGAAATTGATTGGTGCAAAGATATTCCATTCGACTAATACTTTCGGAGATAGGCGC
>BOPP01000159.1:3071385-3122892 GCA_017312745.1 Gryllus bimaculatus | reverse complement strand
ATCTATCGAACTCACGTATAAAACTACAACTCTCGACGGCGAGAATCAATGTTGTCACATAGATCGTCAATCTGAACTATTACTTTAAATTAAACGCTTGACAAATAATCTAAGGCCCACAACCCGAAAGGCCAAAAATGGAAAAAAACTTACATTATCAGTAGAATTATCTAAATCTATCCTACACAAGTACGAAAACACACGACGTGAAATCAATTGTCCACTAGACTTCTTCCGCACTATTAATTTCGGAAATTAAAACGCTGAAAATAATGAAGCCAAAACCCTGAAATTTGGGCGAAAAAATGGAAAAATTTTATTTCGTAGAATTTATCTTGAAATCACGTATATCACATAAACTACGAGGACGGAAAATTCAATGTGCAAATTCTATGTTACTTCAATTCCGACATTAGTTTCGAAATTAAACGCTTCAAATAAAGAACTTAGCCCGAAAATTGGGCGAAAATAGAAAAAAACTTAATATTCTAGAATCTATCTGAAATCACGTATACAAGTACAACTCTACGACAAGAAAATTTCAATGGCATACTAGTACTTAATCCGACATTAAGTCGAATTTAATACGCTTGAAATAAATAAGCATAACCGCCAACTTTGGGCGGAAAAATGGGAAAAATCACTTATTTCGTAGAATCTATCTGATATACGTACAATATAACCTCTCGAAGAATTCAATGTCGACACTAGACTCAATCCTACTATTAGTTTTGAAATTGAACTCTTTGAAAATAAAAAAAACCCTAAACCCGAAAATAGAAAAAAACTTCTATTATTCAATAAATTTATCTGAAATGCGTAAACGTACAGCTTTTAGCATCTATAATAAAATGGTGGCACAAATTCAGACTCAATTCGAGCTAATTAGTTTCGAATTAACGCTTGAAAATTAAAATGAAAGCCTAAACGGAACCCGGTAACTTGGGCGAAATAATTGGATAAAAAACTTAATTTCGTACAATTTATCTGAAAATGAGTATACAAAGTCTTCTCAGACGAAAATTCAATGTACAAACTAAACTTCAATCCGTTATTAGTTTTCGGAAATTAAACGCATGAAAATAAATACCCAAAACCGAATTCTGTAGTGGCAAAATAAAATCAAACTACATTTCGAGAATTTATCTGAAATCATCTATATTCTAAAGTATCTATCCTCACGGACGAAGAAATTCACATGGTGCACACTAGACTCTATTTCGACAATTGTTCGATTATTAGAACCCTTCCTAAAGTAAATAAGGCGAAAACCCTAAATTTTTGGATACGAGTATTGGAAAAAAAACTTAATTTTCCAAAAAATCTATCTGAACTCACGTATCTACATACAACTTCGACGAAGAATTCAATGGTGCACAGCAAGTAAACAATACTGAATCGACTATATTTTAAAAATCGCTTACATAAACGAGCTTCACCAAAATGGACGAATGGCCACAACCAGAAATTGCAAGTGGTAGATATTATGAAATAGTAACTAATTGTGAAAACTCAGACACGTAAGACACATCACTGAAGTCAATCCGCACATTAGACTTCAATCGACTATAGTTCATGAATTTAAGATCGCTGTATGAAATAATATGCCTTCCCAAACCAACCCAATTGGGCCAAAATGGAAACAGAACCTAATATTGAGTAAATCTATTCGAAATCACACTATACTTAAGTCAACTTCACGACAAGAATCAATGAAGCTGCACACTAGACTAATCCGTATATAATTTTCGAATTAAACGCATATGTAAAAATATAAGCATAAAACCCACTCATACTTTGGGCGATTAAAATGGAAAACTTAATTCGTAGAATTCTATTGAAATCGACGTTACACATGGTAACATTACTCCTGCGAGAAAAGCAATGGTCAAACTACATTTTTCAATCGAGTTAGTTTCAAATTAAAACGCTTGAAAAAACACTGAAAATTTAATTGTCCACACACTCGAAATTACGCATCGGCACAAATGAAAAAAAAAAGTATCTTTCGTGGCAATCTAGCTGAAATCCACGTATACAAGTACACAATCACCGCGAAAAATCGAATGGTGGAAACTAGACATCAATCCGACTATTAGTTTCTCGAAATTTAAACGCTTGAAAACAAATGAAGCCCACACCGCGAATTTGGGCGAAATGGAAAAAAAACTTAATATTTGTGGAATCTATCTCATGAAATCACGTACACAAGTACAACACACGACGTTCGAAATTCAATGGTCGCACATTAGACTTCAATTCGATCTCACTTCAGACTCTTCCGGATTAACGCTTCGAACGATACATGATATCCCCAAACCTCCGAAATTGGGCGAACTTATACTGGAAGAAAACCTAATTTCGTAGAAATCTATTCGAAAATCAACGTGGATACAGAGGTACTACTCACGCCGAAAAATTTCAATGGTGCAAACTAGACTTCAATCCGACTATTAGTTTCGAACTTTACGCATTGACAATAATTGGAAGCCTCAACCCCGAACTTTGGGCGAAAAAGGGAAAAACTGTAATTTTCGCTTAGAATTTGAATGAAATAACTGTATCAAGTCAACTCGCGACGAGAAATTCAATGGTGCACCACTCGATTCAATTCGACAATTAGTTTGACAATAATATTGGTTGAAATAAATGAGCGACAATAAATTGGATCGCAATGGAAAAAAACTTTAAATCATCCTTCTCACTAGAATTTATTTCTGATATTGACGTCGGAGCCGTATACAATTAACCCTTCGGGCGAGAAATTGAATGGTTTGTCTTACACTGCCTTAAATCTGACAATTACTTTTAATTTGATAGATTCTATGAAATTAAGTTTTTTTCCATTCTTCGTCCAAATTTAGGGTTTTCGGCTTCATTTACTTTCAAGGGTTTAATGTCGAAACTAATTGTGGAATTGAAGTCTAGTGTGCACCATTGAATTTCTCGTCGTGAGAAGTACTTGTATACGTGATTTCAGATAGATTCTACGGAATTAATTTTTTTTCCATTTTTCTCCCAAAGTTCGGGTTTTGGGCTTCATTTATTTTCATGCGTTTAATTTCGAAACTAAGAGTCGGATTGAAGTTAAGTTTGCACCATTGAATTTCTCGTCGTGAGAAGTACTTGTATACGTGATTTCAGATAAATTCTACGAAATTAAGTTTTTTTCCATTTTTCGCCCAAAATTTCGGGTTTAGGGGTTCTTTTATTTTCAAAGCGTTTAATTTCGAAACTAATAGTCGGATTGAAGTGTAGTTTGCACCATTTAATTTCTTGTCATAAATTGTACTTGTATACGCGATTACAGATAGATTCTAGAATATTACGTTTTCCCACATTTTATGCCCGAAAATCGGGTTTTGGCCTTTATTTGTTTTCAAGCGTTTAATTTCGAAACCAATAGTCGGATAGAAGTCTCGTTTACACCATTGAGTTTCTCGTCATAAGTTGTACTTGTATACGTGATTTCAGATAGATTCTAGAATATTAAGTTTTACCCCATTGTTTACCCCCAAATCGAGTTTTGGGCTTCATTTGTTTTCAAGCGTTTAATTTCGTAACTAATAGTCGGATTGAAGTCTAGTGTGCACCATTGAATTTATCGTCGTGAGTTGTACTTGTATACGTGATTTCAAATAGATTCTACGAAATTAAGTTTTTTTCCATTTTTGGCCCAAATTTCGGGTTTTGGGCTTCATTTCTTTTCAGGCGTTTAATTTCGAAACTAATAGTCGGATTGAAGTCTAGTTTGCACCATTGAATTTCTCGTCGTGAGTTGTACGTGTGGACGTTATTTCAGATTGATTCTACGAAAATAAGTTTTTTTCCATTTTTCGCCTAAATTTCGGGGTTTCGGCTTCATTTGTTTTCAAGCGTTTAATTTCGAAACATAGTCGGATTGAAGTCTGGTTTGTTTCATTGAATTTCTCGTCGAAAGTGTTACTCGAATACGTGATTTCAGAAGGGAGTTACGAAATTTAATTTTTTCCGATTTTTTCAGGTATTTTGGTAGATTTTGCATTTTTTTTTCTTTTTATCGTAATTCCGAAACTAATAATCGGATTGATGTCATGTTTGCTCCATATAAATTCTCTTCGAGAGTTGTACTCTCATACGTAATTTCAGAAGGGAGCTACGAAATTTAATTTTTTCTGATTTTTCAAGAAATTTCTTAATTTGGGCACTATATAGTATCACGCGTATTTCCGAAACTAATAGTCAGATTAAACTCTTGTTTGCACCATTGAATTTCTCGTCGAGATTTGTACTTACATACGTGATTTAAAAGGAACGCGACGAAATTTATTTTTTTTCAATTTTTCCAGAAATTTCGGTAACTTTGGCATACTTTTATTTCTATCGTACTTCCGAAACTAATAATCGGATTGAAGTCTGGTTCGCTCCATTGAACGTCTCGTCGAGATTTGTACTTACATACGTAATTTCAGAAGGGAGCTACAAAATTTAATTTTTTCCGATTTTTCAATAAATTTCTTAATTTGGGCACTATGTAGTAGCACGCGTATTTCCGAAAGTAATAGTCGGATTGAAGTCAAGTTTTCTCCATTGAAATTCTCGTCGAGAGTTGTGCTCACATACGTGATTTCAGAAGGACATTTAATTTTTTTTATTAAAATTTAGTCGCTAAGTTAATAGTTCCGTAGTGATCTCGGACTAAAGGATAGCGGATTCGAGTCTCGTTTCGGGCATGGATATATTGTGTTCGTTCTTTCCCCCTGCCATCATATCGTGTCATCCTGATAGTTCACCATATCTCATCAGACCGTTACACGCAAAAGTGGTCGCTAATGACCTCGAAGTTCATGCGACCTTAAATCACACACACACACACACACAGACAGAGATACAAAAGTAGAAAGTTCGTTTGGTATGTGAAAGATAAATGTATTCTTAATACCAATAATGCAATTGATACCACTTGCATGAGAAAGTATGTGCAGTCGTAAACGACCTCTCTGACATTTCACGACTGATTGGTAATGGTAAACTCATGATAACCACCTTTAGGCACCAACAGAAATTTAAAGAACGAAAAGCTCCAAATGGTGAACGAACTCCGAACATGAATTTGTAATGCTAAAAGAAATAAAAGTATTATGCTCTATTATAAAACTTTAGACTGTGTCACAGGGTTTATTTGCGTCTCCTGGAGGTCGAAACTTGCAGAATTCCAACATCTCAATTTACTTTTTTTTTTATTTTGGGAATTAATTTACAGATTATAGCAACACAATAATTAAATGCAATATTACTTTGTTTCTTTTTTTTTCTTTCTTGATAGCTTCCAGAAAATGATATGGTTGCTTCGAAGTGCAATATCACACGATCCATCGGGTCCTGGAACTCGAGAGAACGAACCCTGAGTTCACAGAGGAGGTGAAGCCTGATGACAGCGTATAAGATGCTGAAGCTTGAGAAAGCTTCAATCAACAAGAAAAAAGTTGTCCTTAGCTCATGTATGGGACGATGTCTCATTAGTCAGGGAATTTGCACAATTCGAAAATATTGACACCTGAATTACAATTATGCGCGTCCTGAATCTTCTGCTCTTCTTTTTCTATATGCGTTCATCAGGTTGAGCACTATCACAACGAAGTTATTTTTTGCATTACAGAAACTAGCAAAGTAATTTTAAACACTATACAATTCAATTCGTAGCCATGTCTGCGTGTAATTTGATGTTTTTAGTGTTTCGTATTTGCATATAAAATACATTCTTACGTAGGCATGTGTCGCTACTAATATATGCTGTTCAAAGCGTCTCTATTGCTATTGTACACAATTCCTTGTTCCATTGTTTCCTTCGAAAGCAGTAGAAAGCGTAAAAGCAAAGATGCATGAAAAAGGTTCTAGTTGTTTCAAAGTACATCTCAATGAGAGGGCTAGAGAAACTTTCATCTTGAAAAACACGAGGCATGCCTTCTACTTTCAATTGAATAAAACTGCGCGAGACATTGGCAGATACGCAAAACAAACGAAACCATTTCCATGGAAATTCCATTTAATTGACATGGCCTTAGTTACAGAATGAACAACAAGAACACATACTAACTAGATGTGTATGGTTTTCACACGAAAAAACACCCAACTTAAAAAGGGTTCATACTTCATTCAACTTTTAACGTGAACATTACTAATACAAGTTCTAAAACATAAGTGCCGTTAAGGTACCTTCACAAGCTGGATCCTGTAAATTTCAGCATCAAAGGCCAAAGTAGATACTGTAAGTCAGACCTCAAGAAAACAGCGGCTCTAGTACTACCCCCCCACGGAGTTGCGGGTATATTGGTTGGCACGAAGACTTCGTAAACGCGAACTTCAAGCTCATTTCTGGCGAGTCTAGGCTCATAGAGGGGTTGCGGGGGGTAATCTGCAGTGGGTAGTGAGGGAGGCAAACTTAATGAGCAGAGGGAGCGGCTTCGGCTATGCCTCGGGCATTACACCCAGCCAAGACGCTCTGAGAACTCATTGAGAAGACCTTCTATAGGAAATGGATATTTGTAAGTTAGTGCTTTCCATGGTTCAGACACATCTTTCTAATAGACTACGTTCATACGTTGATGCTGCTATTATTATTATTATTATTATTATTATTATTATTATTATTATTATTATTATTATTATCATTATCATTATCATTATCATCATTATTACCATTATTATCATTACTATTATTATTACGTCCATTCTTTCATTGCTTATCCCAATTTGTGGGAGAAACCCTTCATATCCTCCCTACGTTCTGGAACAGTCCTCTAAACATTACGGTCTCTATACTATATGGGGTCGCTGAGAATGTGAGCCCCTTAACGTCATAATCACACGAAAGACTCCGAACCAACAACGCTCAGGGGCGGAGATCTAAGTCCCAAATATTTCTACCAAAGCGTACATTCGGCTTACTCTCTAACTACCTCTTTGCTAGGCAAGGGATGCATAAAGGATGAACGAATACACGTAGAAGAGCAGGTATTAGCTGTCATTCACTAGTACCTTCTCGCCAACGACTCGTCCAGGATGCGGTTGTTATATAAACATGCCGATAGTGCACCTTTTTTTCAAACACGTTATGCTCCATTCCTTACATTGGATAACTTCGCGAGAAGACGCACTTGAACATTAAGTGTCGGCAGACCAACGTCGCGGCTCGAGCCTTTTTTGCAAATAATGTTTGCGATACGCCCAATAGGAAGAAGCGGACGAAATCCCGTATGGGCATTCCACGAAGCACCTGGTCGACGCTAGTTGTGCTCCAGAAAGCAATAATTTGTATTTTGCAGAATGGTTTTTGAAACAGGATTTGAAAATGGCAACGAACCCGGACGTGAAACATTTTTTTGCAGGGGGGGTGTTTTTTTGAGTAACCTTAAAAAAATCGCAATGGGACACAAAAATGTCACGCGAGTTAAAAGCAATTTCTTCAAATTTAATTCATTCTCTTTTCAAGTTGTGCACCGATAAAGAACAATATTCTTGAACGTACACAATGGTATGGAAAACATTCTATATTAAAGAATGTTTAATAATGTAAGCTTTTTTCTCAGACATCACTGGTTCCTATATTTATTATTAAGGTGACTGATAGTTATTTACAATCAATCAGATGACTCAGCACTAATGTTCATAAAACTTTGCCATGGAATCGTTTGAAACTTACGTTTAGTTTAAACTTCATCACGCTAGGAATAAACTGTCATTACTTGAGCATTAAACTAATATAATTATTTTCTCTTTTGAGTTGAGAATATTCTTGAGTAAAAGTGTTATTAATTTCAGGAACGATTTACAGATACAGATACTAGAATTACGGGGGAAAAGTAATTCATTATACAAAAAGTAATTGAATTGAAAACCACACACACTCTACAATGTATACAAAATTTCAGAAGAACCCTGCATAAAAAACGAGGCCATTACATTTTGTGGAGTAGCGCTTTCCGAATGTGGGAGCCGCATGTATTCCAAAGCCCAGCCCGCGTTGATAAAGCTCTTTTCTTCCCGAGTGTTAACCCTCAACGGTACCGCGTACGGTGTGCAGAACGTGGGGAGCCGCGCGGGTCCGTACGGAGCCTTACGCCACGCCTTACGCGGAGGCTCGAAATGAGATGCGAAGCAGGTTAAGAGCGACCTGGCGGAGGCTGCGCGCTCCGGTGTAATTTTCAACACCCGCGTAGCAATTACGGGGGGCCGTCGCGTCGGAGGCGAACCGGCACAGCGGCGATCCTAGCGGGACCTCGCGGCTCGCGCTGTTTACGGCAAGCTGCGCTCATCGCTTCCGAGTGCGCAGTTCGGACACCTAATGAGACGATGTCAATGGCAGAAACTAGACCTCGTGGCGAAGTTCAAGGCTCGGTATACTGATGTCCCAATACAATGGAGCCATACGACTCAATATTTACTTTCTTCAACAAAAGTTAATAGTTATTACCCTATAAAACAATATACAAATTATTTGTTATGGATGTGTCAGATCTCAAGACGGACGTATTCTTCTGAATGAGCAAGAGGAGTTCTACAAGTTTGAAACAGCGAAGTTACTGCATGCTTATTTATAATACTGTTCGACCATTAAAAGTATTAGTATAAAATTAACGTTTTTGAGTTTTGTTTAAGATTGCATGACAAAAGCACTTCACTTGTCTCTATATGATGGTGCTGCGAATTCAGTCAACGAAACAAAGAATACATTTTTCAAAAATATCACTACTGGATTGTCTAACCATTAAACCTATAATCCATTACTTGTATTTAAGTACCTTGATACGTAAACGTTTTTGGACATTTTTTTTATATCAAACGCTTACAAATTGGACTAATTTATTAGATTAAAAAATAGCAATTGCATTGTCTTGGATAACAAGGGACAGACTTCCTTAACCACCATTGAACCAGTTCTTTGACATACTGATTTAGGTTAATGAACTTCGAACAGATGGAGATGACCAAAAATATAATTACCATTAAGTTGTATTTTTTTGGCGTGAAACCCGGAGACAAACCCGTCCGATAGCCAACCTATTAACGTTGACGAGGGAGGGGGTCGGTTCGAGTGCACAGAAGTTCATGCACGTGCCACCTGCCTGGAAGACCCGCGAGCGAACTGGCCCACAGGAAGCCACCGGGCGGCGCGTGGCGCACCGACCAGTTTCGTTTGTTCCAGTCCGCGCAACTGGCCTTTCGTGCACTGGCTGTCTCACACACAACTAAACGGCCTAGGTTGGCACGACATACGTACATCAATGTTTTTGTGATTGTTTTGGAAAGAGTTCACAAGAAACAATCTGTGGGATTATTTATTTAAATTGAAAACAGCAAATTTCCTTGAACTCCCTTCCTGAATGTTTATTAAATGTAATATATTACATAAAAAATCAATGTTTGTACGTATTTTACGCACTGCCGTACCGTTCATCCGATTGCCATAAAATTTAGTCAACTTATTACTTCCACTTGTGAGAAGGTTATAAGCATAATACAATGGGAGTGTGCGTATGTCTGTAGCACATAGACGCAAAAGGGGGAGTTGTTGATTTAATTTGAGTTAATCGCCCCTGAACAGAAGCTCTACGCAACCCGCCGCACCCTCAAGTATTAAGCGCCCCTTCGCTGCATATACTGCCCCTGCGATTGTGAAATATTGGTTGGAGAAATAAACCAATCTTCTCAAAGACAATGTCATAGTGAATGCATATCCAAACGTGTGAAGTGTAATACACTGCAATAGTGAAGCATTGCCGGGTTCACTAATTATGAATAAAAAGGTAGCAATAAACGTTTTTGGAAAAACTTAATAACAAGAAGTATTCGCTCTTGTGCAATAAAATCTATTTGCATTGGTAACCGAGTTATTGGCTCATTTTCCTAATCGAACCTCACATGTAGGAAGCGACTCACTTGCGCAAGAAGATGTTTAGAGTGTGTATTGACTCAGCTGCTGGTTACGTAGGGTCGCGGGTACAAATCTTAATTTGGAAACGGATATTCGTCCTTTACCTTTCACAATTTCGAGGAGACCCTCGTGGTCTACTCGCCCCAGATCGAGGAGTCCACATCTGCCGTGGTGTTTATGAATGGTTCAATGTACACGCATTGGGATGTAATGTCTTTGAATGGACAAAAGCTTTACGAAGAAAATAGTTCAAATCTGGAGCCATATGAGAACTGGTGTTATTCAAATTACAAAGAAAAATGTAAGTAACCCGCTCTACTCAAGTCTAACCATGCATTTGTTTGAGAATAGCTAGTTGCTTACAGTTAGCTTAATTACACCGTAATTAATACCCTAATACTATGTCGACAATTAATCATTGTGTTGAAAGGCAATTTCGTGCAAGAACGCATTTAATCAGTTTAAGACTTCCCATCCTACGAGTAAATCGCCCATCTGTTTTTTTCTAATAATGTGGCGATGGTATCATTACAATATTTCCGTGCATCGTATTTCCGTGCACGAAAACCATCTTGCTCTGAATGTGCTAGACAATGGTGAATCCAGAAGAAGACTAAAGAGATTCCACATGCGAAATTTAAAGAGAGGGTGTAACATAAAAGATACAAAGCCAACGTAAATAGATAAGAGAAATTATCATAGGAAAAGATTGTATCTCAAGTTATTTTGTATTTATAAAATATTCACCGAATGCACAATTGGTTAACACGAGTTTTCATTACATGCGAAAACACAAATTGTACGATTTGTATGGCACTGTATATTTATAGCCCTGAAGCAGGCCAAACAAATTTGCCGGAACTTTGGCACTGAAAAATAACTGACTTTTTATTGACTTACCCTCACGACTCTCTACATTATATTTATAACACGAGGTCAAGATCAGCATGACGAATAGTCCCTCACTAATCTCAGAAGCACTCTATTTTCAATTTCCCCCCGTCCTTCCGGAGGGCGCTCCTCAGCTGTCACGCTCTTCTGTTTCGAGGCCTCCGCCAGCGTCGACGTCGTCGACGACGTCGCCCCCGCCGTCGCCCCCGCCGCCGGGGCGGTCGGCGCCAATTCGCTCCGGGCGGCGGCGCGCGTCGCGACGCCTTAATCGGATTCCGCGCGGCCGATCGCGTCGCCCGAGGCGTCGCCTTGAGGACCGACGCCTCTGGCGGGCAGGCGTCGAACCAGGGAGAGCGTGAAATCTCATCTTGAGGCGACACGCCTCAGCTAATTGTGTTTATTGGCTGGGGTTTAGGGGTCCTTGGTCGACTAAAGCCATTGAGGCCCATGAATGGTGATGCAATGAGTGTACGTTAGCGATAGAGATGAGGTAAATGCTGAGGAAGATTTGATGGAACGAGAAGTACTGAAAACGGGAGAACCCCTTAGAAAACCTCCACAGAACTAGCTTTGTCCAGTACAAATTCGCCGAGGATCAAACCCGGGCCTTAGTGGAGGAAGGCGAATTGTGCTCTTCATTACATCTTCTACTAGTATACTTCCTGCGACCAACGACCGCCTTCTTTCAACCACTTCAAGGACCCCGGATTGAATTCTCACTATTCATCGCAATTTGTAGTCGATCCTATCACTAACCTCCGCATGATCTTTATTGACACTACTTTACGATTTCCCTGGAGAGAGATATGCTCCCAAATCATATTACCGGGCATACATTTTTACAATATTGCTTTCCCAGGACGTAAAGTGATTGTTTGATTTCTATATCCGGAAGCGTGATTCACGTTTTGTTCATTCATGTGTAATTAGTGATGGTCAAATGGTTTCGAAATAGGTTTTATCGGAACATTCACGCACCTATTAGATCTCATTACATTAGCAGGCACCTAGTTAAATTCATCACGTTCATTTATCGCGGGGACAAAAGTCATATTGTCGTTTGTAACATACAAAACGACATTTGAAAAGAGTGTTTTCAAAAGACATTAGAAAAGGATGTGCCCTGTTGTCGGAGCAACAGCCTAGCAAAGAGTGCGGAAAACATTAGAGCTATCTGTGACAAGTAGAACGTGTGCCCTGGTACAATTTCTTCACGAGGAAGGAAGCAGTGCACCTGCGTTGTGTTCACATGTACAAAGTGTCGTGCATTTTTTGTTTTCATACAAAGGACCTTGCTACTGTTCCTCTTTCAGCTAATTGGCCTCACGAATGTTAAATGAAATAGTTACGCGAAAGAATAGTTCTTTGGATTGAAAATGGCCCCTTGCAAAGAAAGGCAATTTCAATTAAAACCCAAGCAACAACATTTTTTGTGGAGTAAGTGACACAACTGCGCTCTACATTAAGACGATAAGCCTTTTCGGAAGGTATAAATTTCGCCAAATTACTTAAATAAAGATATATTTAAATTTCCTAGAGTAGTGTTCATCTCCTTTAGGTAGAAAATTGAAGCATTATAAGTGATTTCTAGATAAACTACATTATTCACACAACGTCTCAATTTCGAAGAATAAAATAAATGAGAAATAACTACTATTAAACAAAAATTTTCTATGAAGCAAATAATAGTTTCCAGAGGGTTTTCGAATGGTGCTTTAAAGAGATAGAAGAGCTGATCAGTCACAGAAGCTTCCCTAATGAACCTTTCATACATACTTGTTCTGCCGACCCATCTTGAGAAAATTACGCTCCAACACAAACCACGAGTATTCTTCTTCACTCACACACTTTTATTCTACACAAAATCGCAGTCTCAATAACAACTCATCACATCAACGTCTTCGAATTCACGCACACGTCCTCACGAGCCACATTAACCCTTCGCATCGCGCCTGCAGCAACCGCCTTCTCGGCGCACAGCCCCAAATTCGACTGGCTGCGTAAAGTCTCTCGCCGCGGAAGCGGGGCGCGAGAGCGCGAGCCATTGTTGGGCGGGCGGGGGAGGGCCGGGGCGCAATAACAGATTGGGGCGGCGCGCGCCGGCACGCTCCGACGCGCTACGCACACTTGGCGAGCAGCGCCAGCGGCTGCAACAGCTAGACGCCCGTGCGGGCGCTGCGGTGGGCGAGCGATGGACTCGGCAGATTACCTCACAATCACCACCGTAAAACTGGAATATACCGCGATGAAAAGAGGTGAGCGTAAATATTGGTTCCGGGCGCGCCAACCGCCGAGGTCATTAGTCCCGTAAGTGTAGTAGATGCTACATCTCGGATATGTGGTTGAATGTGCGTTCCATCGCGACGTAAAAAATAAGTGGCGGCGGCTAGATAAAAACCCTAGAGAAGACGAAACTTTTCTTCGGTTAGACGCTAGTTCTGTCTTGAGGTGCTGGCACGAATAGAGCTGACGGCAGGGTTGCTAGATGTGCTTCGAGCTCTAGCCCCAGCACTACTACGAACTTTCTCCAAATACCCTCTCCAATGAAATAAAATTCCCGAAATTTCAAACCAGAAATAATCTGCAAGTTATGACAAACGACATGAGATGCTCCCTGATGATTCAATTGGCTGTCGTCCATCAAGTTCAAATAATTCAAATCAACCAATCATCGAGCTGTTTACTATTTTATTTTCCTTTTACTATCTTCTTTTTCTTGTGTTTTTCTTCCTCTATACCTGTCGTTTAATTTTCTCTTTTTGATACACAAAAATGAGAAAGACGTCTATTGTTTCTTTTTTATTAAAAATAATCCAGAGAATAATATTTCTATCTCGACTCCTGATTAAAATAAATTTCCAAAAAAAAATTCAAATATTTCCCCATACATTTATGTTTCCCATTCTTTCCCCACAGCGAAACGAAGTTCCCATTTTGGGGTAGTTCCTCGTCCGCTGTAATGTGATTTCCCGCTGCGACCTAAACGTCTGCGTAATTTACCTCTCCACAAATTTCCCATAGGATAAGCACCGCCGCAACCAGGATAACCTCTAAGTCGCTGACTGGTTTCGCGACGTACTAGATAGTGAGGTGTAGTATGTGAAAGTGTGTGCGAAAAGGGAGAGATGGGGGCAAGGATGCGAAAGACAGCGTGGTCCGTGGCCTTTGATACAATTCTGATCCGGAATTAATCTGGTGTTGATCGGTGACACTTCAGAAAACTACCGATCAGAGCAGCGCGTCTATAATAATCCTCCTACAGACAATGGAGGAATTCGACCCAGTTATCTAACTAATGTCAAAAATCTGCCACCATCGAGACTCGAACCATTGGATGATATGTACTTCAAAGATGACGTTGCGATTCAGCTGTTTCAGCTGGTATGAATTGAGAGATCAATGACGGAGATAACGTAGATGTGAATGTTTTAATACATATAATCCGTTAAGGTGATGGTTCAGAATGTTATTGGTTACACAATAATAAAACATTTGCAAACATATACAATATCTTCTGTCAAACCCAAGGTCCCTCCAATGATCATTCCGAAATTGTTGCTGGTAGGTTCAAATCGCAAATTAATTATCCGTCTCGGCAAATGCTTGAAATATTTAATTTATCACCTAATGAATACAAGTTATATTGCTGCTTCTGCGTTTTCGTATACCTTACTTCTAAAACAAAACTCTAGAACATCAATAATGTAATCCCAATAATATTTTTCAACAAAAGCAAAATACACTGTTACAAATATGCAACGTAACAAATTATGTTTGCTGGGTAAGTGACGAAAAAATAAAAGCGCAATAACGTCTGGCATTTAAAGCAATTGAGTTTATCTTTTATATAACGCCAAGCTTTTAAGATTGTCATCTGCAGCACGCTCTCTTCCCAGTAATTCGAGTCATTTTCTCCCGTTCTTTCGTTCTTCTCGCCGCGTTTCTGCCTCCGCTTCACGAAATGGTTCAGATTGTCCCGTGAAACAGACAAAATCTGCCAGGCGGAGGGGCGCATTTGAAATGTCATCTCGTTTCACCACTTCGCTCGGACGAACAACCCGTTACGACGCGTCTAAAAACGCTGCTTCAGAGAGCACTTCACGCGGAAGGTTTTGACGCTGCCTTCAGCCAGGGTTGCCAGATGGGGGAATTCGCTGTGGGGAAACAATTGGGAACATAAATGAACGGGGAAATATCTAAAGATTTTTTGGAGAAATTATTTTCATCCGTAGTCAAGACAGAAATGTTATTCTCTCGATTATTATTAATAAAAAGGAACAATAGAATTCATTATCTCTCATTTTTATGTATCAAGAAGAGAAAATTAAACGACAGGTATAGAGAAAGAAAAACACGAGAAAAGAGATAGGATAAGTCTTCGAACAGCTCGATGATTGGTTGGATTGAATTATTTGAACATATTAGAGGACAGCCAATGGAATCACCAAGAGCAGCTCATGGCGTTAGTCATAACTTGGAGATTATTTTTCGTTTGAAATTTCGGGAATTTTATTTCACTGGAGAGATTATTTCGGAAAATTTCGTAATAGTGCTGGGGAAAGAGGGGACGCATATTCGACCACACACGAGAAAGCAACTCACTTGTGAGCTTCTCTAGGGTCAGCAGAATGCAAAGCCCTCCGCGACAACACATACATGAGAGACAAGGGACAAACAACCATGCCCAGGGCGGTCGAACCCGCGACCGTTCGGCCGAAGCGACTCGTTGTTAGCCACCTCGCCCAAAGTATTTTCTCTACTATGAGAATATATAAATGCGATATGAGATAAACAAATGTGTCTTGGACTCTTATTGCAACAAAAATATCCCTTGTCCGCACCAATTTGTTTTTGGGGAAGTAAAGAATACATATTCTGAAATGTATTTTTTTTTCAATATTTTGAACTATTTAGCTCTATGGCATGCGATGAAACACGGTGCACTAGGTGTTGCTGCGGACGGGCGAATGTTGAACGTATTAACGGTTCACACTGGTAGATGTCACCTGACATAAGACCTGTGACACATATTCGCTACTGTGAAGACATCGTACGGTATACGTTCAGTAAAAACTAAACGACAGAAGAAGCACGGCTAATGACTTCATTAGGAACAAAGGGAGCATAAATGGGGAGAAGAGCACTGGACAGTAACACATAACAGTAAATAAGTTTATTACCGCCTCTTGGCCCAAGAAACAATTACTGTACAATGCACAGAAGCCATATAAAATGATATAACGTATTTTGGCAACCATACACATTCACATTAATATCTTATTGCCCAATATGGGTTATGATGGTTAATGAGTAAAGAAAAAAGGTAGGTCGAAACCTACTTTTTCTCATATATAAAGCCTTATGTAACATTAGAATAATATTAGTAATAACGCATTACCGCAACATTATTCAGAATCTAATTAGTTATTACTGTTTGAATAATAATATCAATAATTAAAAACGATAATTCATAACAGCATTTGAAGCACCTAAAATCAAATAAATACTTAAATAAATTAATTAACAAAAACATTAAACAAAAATTGGTCTAATCAAATTTATTGATCCTTCATTTCATAGTCAATCAACAGGGAAACTTCAATAAAGATTAAAAATTAATTTATATGAATAGAGCACAGACAAATAACTTTCCAATAAAAGTTCGTTGGACAGCTTAACGTTTCGTCTCAATATTTAGTGCCCTCTTCAGGTTTCAAATTACAACTAGTAAGATCAGCAAAAATTATTATGTCCGTACATACAAAACGTAATTTTATGACAATTTTGAAGTTGAAAAATGCTGTGAGCTGAAGTTGTTTGCTTTAAAAGTTCCTTATCTTCTACAACAAATGTGGTTTTCATGAACTCAAACTTATTAACATTAACAACTTTAAAGTTAAATTATTGGGTGTGTGTGTGTGTGTTTATATAATACTCATGTGTTTAACTCCCTTCATACTTCATATTAAATAGCTACAATAATTGGACATTTTAAAATCGAAACAAGTCGTAATTAACTAGTATTGTAGTGGAATTTCAAAAGGTTATGACTTGTTATGTTGGGTAAAATCGTTTACCTGAATTTGCTGTGATTTGTGTGTTTTTTCAAACGACCGAAAGTCACAGTCACACGAACCCGCTCGCAAACCTGTTCGACTGGTTCTCGAATGTAGGATGAGCGTCCAGTAAACTGCATCAGCTCCGGGCATACATCCAGGAGCCCAAAGTACATCGTGATTACTGTAGTTAAGCACACTTGACGCACTTGATATTCTGTTAGAATACGAATCGAAACGTGAGATCATAAGATTAAACGGCATTTCCTCCGGTGAAAACGGATCAGACCAAGCACAGACGATGTTGGTAGTGTAAGTATACAGTGAGGAATGACTTGCATACGTAAAATAATTTCAAAGACGTTCATTCATTTTCAAATTATTTACTGTTTTTGGAGATGCGGTCGCAATTATGGAAAAAAGTTCTCAAATGCATTTACGAAAGAAATTATTTCGAAGTAATAGTAAATTTTACAAATAATTATTTTCGTCATTTTCTTTTAGTTCAAGGAGATTTAATGAAGGAGGTTATTTCATTTATCTTAAAGAAAAGGGAGAAAAATTAATAAAGCGCATAAATAAGAATAATGTTTCACTTTATACAAACATTGGTTCCTTCTTCAACAAAAGAAATACGTACTCTATACTTTTATTGGACCCCATCTTCATTTGTTCTCGGCTATATAGAGCTTTGCGGAAAATTAAAGAGGCATTTTAAATGAATTGACGAAAAATAGTTGAGATCTCCCACAGTCGCCCACATCAAGGTCTCGTAAAAACAACCATTCCTTTTGTACGATACGACTCTTTCGAGCAGCGAAGTTACTGCTGCAACTAAGATTGTGGCTCGGCTCACCAATTCCATATCGCCATCGAAAGCTGCTCTAATATTAAATACTAATGTTGGCAATGACGTCTATAATTATTTCATGAAAAATGCCAACGATAACGCACCACAACACCTAAATTCCAGGTCGATTTACCATTAAACAAGAACCTTCGTATCTGAATTTACACTTCAGAAAAACAATGATTCGCACTTTTGCAGTTGGATTCGTGAATCTATTTCAGTACCGCCAAGTCATTCTTTTTGAAAACTTTTCCATGTTCTTCGTTTCTCAAAACATTTGATTCACCCATTTTAAATAACGAAAATTACAGAGAAACCAAATTACACTACCTAGAATTGGCTGTGCTACGTACTGCAGCCCAAATAAACTTGGATAACTCAGTTGCTAATATTTTACAACTTTCAATTGATTAAAACTAACATTATTTAAATTATTTCAAATCTTAGAAACACGTTTTACTGAATTTCATGTATTTGTAATATTTCTAAAAAATCCACAAGTTCTTTGAATTTTGACTCCCAGTCCTAGACGTAATGGTTTTGCTCTTAAAGATACGTTCAGAGTGAGACAACATCAATTTCAACTCGAGTATCTGTTGAAAATCCCAAGTAGGAAACGCAGTTTACAGAAGTGCATGGACATTAAGACCATGACTAAAGTATACAAAAAGGGTGAAATGAAAACGTTAATTGAAATGCATATTATTGTAAAATACGAAAGGAATTAAACAAAAATATGTAAAACTTTGTAATAAACTCGAATTACCGTAAAACTTATCATTCGTTTGATTAATCAGCGAAAGAGTTGCTTGGATATTCATTTACGAGGCGTTTAAACATGTATATGTATATTTAGGTTCGAAATATGTGGGTGAAGGATACTTATATTTAGCAACGAGATCCATTATTTTACAAATGAGAAAATCTACGAATAAAAAAAGTGAACCAAATTTCAATGTAAACATGCTTCGATGAAAACCATCACATGCACTAGAGAATGCGTGGAACCGAGACATCCGGTTGCAAAGTGACCGGAAGAGGTGGTGGGGCATTCGA
Source organism: Gryllus bimaculatus (assembly GCA_017312745.1). NCBI lineage: Eukaryota > Metazoa > Arthropoda > Insecta > Orthoptera > Gryllidae > Gryllus > Gryllus bimaculatus. Next base: position 3,104,126 of record BOPP01000159.1, on the reverse strand, counting down.
AGTCATCACACCGCGCCGCGCCGTGGGGTCAGCGGAGGTCACAGACGGCGCGTCGAGTCGCGTCGAGTCGCATCGCATCGCATCGCATCGCATCGCATCGCATCGCATCGCATCGCATCGCATCGCATCGCATCGCATCGCGTCGCGTCGCGTCGCGTCGCACCGAGTTGCATCGTGTGTCAAGACGTCCCGCCACCGGGCACTGAGTCTCCTTGTGCACCGGTATCGTGGCGCGCCCTCAATTGCCCAGCGGGGCAGGTGGCCACCGCGGGAAAGCGCCCGGCGCCACCACCATGCCCCCCCCTCCCCGCCACCAATTCGCGCCGCGACGGCGCCCCACAGCCATGCGGGCCCCAGGAGATATGACACAAGAGTGCTCTCCAGAGGCTGAGCTTTTCTAATGAGCGAGTGTGGCAAATTTTGTCACCGGAGGCTTCAACTGCTGAGGTAAGCCCCTAATTAGTAAACTATAATGCATGTTACACACCAGGAACTGGCAGAGTTTCGTGAGATTCGGCGTCGTTTTACACTAAGGCTTGTGGAGTCTCCTCATGAAGGTAACCCTCCCGCTTCAGACGGGTCAAGCTATAAGTTGACTCCTGTCATTGTCTATTGGCTGTCTCTTGATATTGTCGTTGTGTGATACACACATACATACTTGTCGATGCGTGTGTTTAAGGCACGAGGAGGTGACAAGGAAGAGGAAGGAAAGACCGAACGCGCTCCGGGGCTTTGTTAGGATACAGGCATTCGAGTCTGGCATCCGCCTGGCACTGTTTGGCTAAACGACGGAAAACTATCAGAGACAGCCGCCGACCGCTAGAATTCTCGTCCAAAGCAGGGTTTTTGTTCGCCCTACGTCTGCAGCAAGGACCTCCTGGTCAACGGTCTTGCAGATTTGACAATGTTGTCATCAAAATATCGCAGCGGAGGGTAAATCACTCGGTGCCGCCGCTGCCGATGCCTCCGGACACGGCGGGACATTTGCGTCGCAATCGCGCACCACAGGTCCAGGGAGGTATGACACGACAAGGCCGCTGTGAACGGAGGCTGTATTCTCAACCGTTTACGAAGTTGCTTCTAATCAGTTCTTTACGAAGTTGGGGGTGTGCCTGTCTCATTAGCTTTGCTGAACTTAGGCGAGGGAAGAGGCTTATCTTTAGGGAGGATAGCTTCTTGCAGACTGAATTCAACTAAATTCAATGATGCCTTATTTTACGTGGCGAGACTCAGGCTATCAGGATTGCTCTTCTGTCTGATCACGCAAATTTCCTAACTTTCACCATAGGGTGAAGAAAAAAGGTTATCACCCGTGCGAAGGAACAAGCGATTTACATTTTGCTCAGATGCTTCTTTACGATTGAGGATCTTTTACATGTGACAGTCGGATTTACTTCCCCTCCAAACGAAAGCGTACGAAAATACATGGCTTTGATCGAGTTTGAACCCGCAATCTTTGTTATAATAGCCCTATTCACTAACCGTAAATGCACCGCCCACCAAAGCCGCTGATGCAGATGACTACAATAGTGGTTTGGCGTGGCTTTCCAGTGCATATATGACGGAAGGGGTGACTGTGACGGGTGAACAATGAGATATGAATGGTTAGATGCATTAGTGCTTAGGATGGGACATGTTGGTATTGGATACAAACCCCACCTCAACATCATAGCGAAAACACTCATGTCGTACACGGGATACAAACCCGCAGTCTTGACTCCGGTACTTGGACAATGCTCCAAGTCCCTGCACACAAAGGTCGCCAATTTCTACATACAAAGATTTCCAAATGAGCCACACTCCTTAAATTGTACTTATCGTCTGTACAGTGGTTTCGTATGAATTCAAATTTGTTTTTCCGCCAATTTTTTGCAAATTAAAAACAGTTTTTTCCCTGAAGAATTGTTTTTGTCAGTGGTTCACAATGAACATTTTCTTTTATTACGGAAAAATAAGGGGGAAAATTACGTCATCCACTCATCTGACCATCACATTGAGAAAATTATTTACTTGAGATGTTAAGCCGAGTCCATTGCAGAAACGGTCATGAAGTAGTACTACGACTGTGATAAGTCAAACATTACCTCAAAGAAAGGGATGGGAACTTCCTTGGATCTTTCACCATTTACTATTCATTGTCACAGATGTTACCAAACGTTTTTGGTTACAACATTAAGGATCACTGTTGTTCGCTTATTGGTATGAATCTGATCACATAAAACTGTCTATAATACTTACAACGAAGTGTATATTTAATTTTGATGTTAGGGTAATTAGCAAAAGTTCTGCATCTAAATGTTCTGTGCTAGTGACTTTTCTCTGCATTGCAATAATTTTCGGTGAATGCAGATTTATCGGCACCAAACAGTCGTTAGTCTTCACTACGCATGATTAATCGGATCGTATTTCATTCGTGCTGACGTCACCGGGGGTCGGTGATGTAGACTCGCTCACCTAATTAATGACTTACGATAACGACATGTTAATTAATAATAAATTACAGTTCGCTATTGATTTTCCATGACAGTACAGTTAAAATATAACTCCAGCTTTCGAAGTCGTCATGATAAGGGAAATTAATGAAGCCGTCTTTCCTGCAAAGACAGACAAATAGAGCAGATGATTACTTTTGTATGAACTTCAATTAACAACTTCTATATTTTAAGATAGCAACAATAATTTTTATTAATGTTACAATTATTCTGATAATTATTAAAAATGCTTGTCAATGTAAATTAATTATATTGCTTTGCGAATTCGAAACACGTATTATCTTGTTAGGATATCAGAAAAGAAGCTGAAGGACTACTGTAATTACATTAATTTAAAAAAATAATATTTTCATATTTTATTCACGATAGACCTCCTTAAAAAAGTAAAGTGGGTTTTTACAATACTCCTTCCCCAAAACGCTGAAAGGAACAAACCGTCAACCGACAATGGCAACGAAAAAAGAAAGGAAAAACGAAAGAAATTGAAGTCTCTTCCCGGCGAGTCGTTCGGAAGCCTATTCGCCACCGCAAGGGACTCATTCGCTGCATATTAATATTTAATATGGAGAGCCTCTGGACAAATTTCCCCGGAGGGCGTGTCTTACGGGCTCCGTCGCGGATCGCCCGCAGCCTCCGCCCCGCCCTCATCGCCGTGCCTTCTTCCCGCCCTCGCCCCGCCCCGCCCCGCCCTTGCACAGCTCTCGCCCTGCCCCGCCCTCCTCGTCCTCACCCCGTTCTCGCCCTGCCCCCTCGTCGCGTCCTCACACCGCCCCGCCCTCGTCTCCCCCACGCCCCACATCGCCGTGTCCTCACTCCGCCCTCGCACCGACTTGGCCCCGCTCTCGTCTCGCCTTTGGATGCGTCCTCACCTCGCCTTCCCTCTACAACGCCCACGCCCTGCCCTCTCCCCGTCCTCGTCCCTCCTTCGCCCCACCTCGTCCCTTCCTCCTCACGACCTGGCCACGTTCCACCCCTCGCCTCGCCCGTCTTCGTCTCCCTGTCGCCCCACCCTCTCCTCGTCCTCGCCGCGTCGTCACCCCGCCTCACCTTCTCCCCACCCTCGCCCTTCCCAATCCGTTCCGACTCCATTCCACTCCGCAATCTCCCTCGCGCTCCCCTGATTACGCTGGAACGGAGGGCAGCACCGACGTCATCCCGCGGCTGCGACAAGGGCCGTTTTGCTGTTCTATATAACCGACGGTAAAGCCGATTTCAATGAAGGGCGTGTGGCGAAGGTTGTAGCTAGCTGGAGATGATGTGGAACTGGCAGTAGTGTTGGTAATGACAGTTTCAATGTAATATGTTGTGGTCGAGGTGGTGATAATTATGGGAGTCGTATTTGATGGAAATGTGGTTGTTAGAATGTGTTACTACTACAAAGTAGTAGTGATAGTGATAGTGGAGGAGCCGTACGACAGTAATGACGAGTTAGTGGATCTACGATAGACAACATTAGTTTAGAAGGCAAAGAATTGAACATATCGTTCACACACGAGAATTTCGGTAAAAAATGCACGACTGCTCTGTCAGGGACTGAAGTTCTGAAGTCTGGAGAGGGCATGAAAAAGACGTCAGCACATTCATTTGATAACATTAATTTTCAACGTCCTTCTTGAGGTATGAACTAATCACTTACGGAAGTAATGACTCGCGTATACGCGGAACGCAATTTCTCTCTCGAGTGGCAACGTTTGCCGAAATTCGGGAACTTCTGTTTCAGAGGCTCACCCGGCTAGTCTGCCGAAGCGCGGGCAGCTCTCGTGAGGGCCGAGTGTGCGGGCAGCGAGGCCGGCTATTGAGTCGCGCTCGTCCTCAAGGCTCGTGCGAGAGGCACCCTTCAAAGCGAAGTGAAGAAGCCCTCGCCCCCCCCCCCCACGTCGAGGCTCCTCGCCCTGTGTGCGCCCTGGAACGCAGCTGCCCACGCGCTCATCCCGTTTCTGGGCGGCGAAACAACGCACAGGTGGGGCCGACAGACACGCAGATGAAATTTGGACCGTGGGTATTAGTATGAGTGTGTGTATGTGTGTGTCTTAAAGAGACACAGACAGATTGACAGAGAGAGGGGGAGAGTTAGAAAGGAGAAAGAACGATAAGCGTGAAGAACGAGAGGAAAGAAATGGTGAGAGTGACAAAAGAGCGAGAGAGAAAGAAAGGGGCGAGAGAGAAAGAAAGGAGAGAGAGAGAGACAGTGAGGGAGATGAGGGAATCAAGACGTCAAAACAGAACATGACAAATGAGATGTTTTCTTAACTGTGTACTCATTGAAGGGGTTACCGTCTACGATATTCAGAAATACGAGAACCATAATACGGTTTGTTTAGTATTCTGCAGAATATGAATAATTTGTAGGGAGTTTAAAGGGACTTCATGATTTTTTATAATTCTTTACATCTGTAATGAGACCACTGGAGTAAGATAATCCAAGGAAAAATTTAGATGAAATTAGTTAAATGTAGGGAAGTGAGGAACATCATATACTGAAATGAAAAATATAATGTAACCTTCAGATCTTTGCATGCCTCTATTGACTTTTGACAATGGGACTACACATTTGCAGAATTTATTTTCTTTGCAAATCCGGTTTTGGATCCACCTAAAATTAAGTCCGTTCAAGCCACCGCTCTCTCTTAACTGAGTGAATCCGGATTCTGTGTCTCTAGAAACTACATCCGTTATGGACGTTCGGCTGAAAGCCACAGGATACAGCTTCCTCCAAAACACGGCTTCATCATTTCGAGGGTTCTTGTCGCCGACAAGCGAACAACCCTTCAAATGAATTGACTTGCCTCTATTTATCATCAAATAATTACAAACACCTTATCGAATTCGCAAAGCTGCTATCTTCGAAATGAGACAGCTCGGAAAATGTTAACAGAGTAGTGTTTTATTAACATTCACCGATTTCAAATCTGTCATTCAAAAGAAAACTATTGGATATTTCTCAAACGTTCCTTTCAGTGTTGTAAAATTCACACATTGTATGTAGTTTGAATGTTGTATACCATCATTTTCTTTTCGTGTCTATATAGAAAAAAGTAAGAAATATAATAAGGGAAAGAAGAAGGTGTTTGAATAAATACAATTATTGAGTATCCCGTACGTCCATTTTTACAATAAATATGAAAACCCTCACACCATTACGTAATATATAAAACTTTTCCCAAAAATAAGCGTTTGGCTACTTATTCTAATCGTATCAAAATCGTACATTTTTTACTTTGTGAATGCCAGCGTGCATTTTCTCCTTCGTATGTCAGTTGACCCTCCCATATATTACCCCAAGTCTTCAAACCACAATGACGTGTTCACACTTGTATTCCTTAGAACACATATACTACAAAACATGGTTCCGCCTCTTTTCATTATTTTTTTTAAATGATGCTTGTCGGCGATGCCGGAAGTTTGAACATCTCAATCTACACTAACGCTCATTATAAACCCCAGGATGTTCTCATCTGGAGGAGTTAGAGAAGACAACGGGAATATTTACTCTCTGATCAAAAGCAAACAGAAGGCTACTTCCTGGGGTCGAAACAGTGCGTAACAGAAGACGCTTCCTGCTTTTCTGTCCCTTGTTTTCCCTGTTTATAGAAGTTACAAACACTTGAAAAAACTTCCATAAGCCAAGAAACTAAAATACTAACATTTTCGAAACAGAGACGTCCACAAACCAAAATATAGACAACTTCCACCGCTCTCAACCCTTAAAAGCATTTTGAAGTATGTTGGGTTTGTAAACACAAATAATTTGCTTTCTAATAACGATTTCTTTTTACAGACACACACTACTCAGCGACTGCATTATTTTATTTACGTTCCTGTTGACACTGGATTAGTTTACATCTCTCAAAACACTTTTAGGTTACGAATTTGACCCGATATTTCAACGGTTTCGAATTTACATTTCCCATAAAAAAATTAAATTTGGGTATATTTTTGTTGCAATTAATGGTTGTATCTACTGCAAGCGTTACAGGTCAGGTCAGATCAGATCAGATGATCAATAATCTCATCTTCCCTGTGCTTACAACCCAGTGAAAAATATAACATACCCTTCGTCTTAACGTACACCCGTGAACTAATCAGTTATTCCATTCACATAACGTCGGCGGGAACAAATCGCCCAACAAAAAATTTTGTTCTTGTTTACAACTTGAATATCCATCTTTAAGCTAGCCGTTGTGAGGAGATGGAAGGCAGGAAACATCACAGGAAAAGCAGGGCTTCACTTTCTATGGCTCTTTAGACACCCCCGCAAATAAAACTTCTCTGAGATAACTCCTGTTAGAGGTGATATGGCAGGTAGCTGATGTAATCGCCACTGATGTAGCTGCAACATTTGTATAGCTAAGATCCTGAATGCAATTATCCCGTTCGTCATGTGCCATCGGCGTGGCACTGCACTGCTACAAAAGAAAGGACTTGGGAGATAATTACGTGTTGCCCTTCTACAACCAAAAGTAAGGAATCCCAAAGTAAGCTATAGCTTTGTCAAAACATTTAACTTTGTACTTGCGATTTGTTTGTGGATTGGCGTTTCCACTATAATTTACAAGTTTATTTACATTTTAATGTCTTTAGTCATCATTATCTCAAAATGGGATTATCATAAATTGTTTACAATAATTACCCTTGTAATGATATACCCTTACCCATTACACTGCTATTCCAGAAACCTAAAATTCTCACGATATTGAAATCCATCCGCTCATTTCGCATCGTGCCATCTTGCAACCACCAGCCAATCGCGCTACCTGAACCAGCTCCGAAACCATCTCTGTCAGAAAGCACGAGCCGAACTTTCGCCCTCGATTGGCGACGGAGCTGCCGCGTGAGTGCAAGAAGGCAGACATATTTCCGCCGGATCGCTGGCTCCGCTGCAGAGGAGGGGGGTTGGAGAGGGAAAGGAGGGCCTGGAGAGGGCGCAGCGAAAGGGGATCGCGCGAAGGGGGTTCCAATCGGCCGCGCGGTCCACTTGTCTCCGCGCGCCGCCACCGCACAGTGGCTTCAAACGAAACTAAAAATAAAGGTCCATTGAGGAATAACTGGAGGAAAAAACAATACTTCACAATAAATTAAAGAATATGTTTTTATCGAATGAAAATGAAATGAAATGTAAAAAAGTATTTTAATGAATAAATGGAGGAAGAAATAGGTAATAATCCACAATAAAGTGAAAAAAGTTATTTTTATCGAATATTACCGATACATGTTTTAATGCATGAATGTCCCCATCTTCTGTGGGTTTTGTTTGATTTCAAATTAAATCAGTTCAATTAAAATGTGACAAAATTGTACATTTTCCCAATTCACCAAACCATTATCACATAGTAGAGAATGACATTTAAAACAAAATATAAAGAATTGTATAAGTCTATGACATTTTAATTGAACTCTGTTTAATTATAAGGTTTACAAAACCGTCTGAAAGTGGGGAAAGAATCCCCAAATCGATGTCTGAGTAACTGTTGAAAAAAATAATATTTTTACTATATATAACGTGGAAGATTAATTATTCTTTGAAATTTCAGAATATTTCCGTCAAAATTATCGAAATTATTAACTTGTGTTATTATGATACGAACATTTGAGCCTCAATGGGGGATGAGTTGGATACAGTTCAAATTATGTTCTTTTTTTATTTTTTTTCCAATTCCAGAGATGGCAAATAAGTTAACGAGTGGAGACGACACTGAAAATGGATTGATGACGGAGCAATAGGGGAGTGGCAGGCAGAGAAAATGGGATACCCCCCCCCCCAGAATACCTGCCGCGAACGCACTATGTCCATCCTGAAGTTACTGCAATTTAGAATTCAGTTTCTACCCAAAAGAAGTGTGAAACCTAATCCTATGGGCTGGCCCTTAATATAAAAAAATGATAATGGTGCATTGATATAAATGATGGTTTGATTATTGTCAGTTCCTGACTCCCAAATAAGAAAAATCCACCGTCGCGCAACTCGTTCCTTTGCTCGAACTATTGATTCGTTCTGAAGCACTGTGCAGTGGCGGCGGAGACCGCTTTCTCCTATTCTTCCGAAGACGCCGCGCTCCCCGGGGGGAGTGGGTAAGTGGGCGAATGGACGAGTGGGAGAATGGGCGAGCGGGCGCTCGGGTGGAGGAAAGGGGCGATCGCGCGAAGGGCTAGCTAACAGGGCGATGGGGGCCAGGTGGCGCGACGGGGGAAAGCGGGCGATAGAGTGAGGAATGATCGCAGTGGGATTGGGGGGTTGAGGGAGTGAGTGATAATCGGGATAAAGCTGCAAGGGGGATGAGGGAGTGAGTGAGAGGAATGATCGCACTGGACCTAGAGACGAAGATGAGGAAGTGGGAGAGAAATAACTGCGGTAGGGTTGGAGAGGGTATGAAGAGTCTGATAGAGAGGGGGGAGAGGGAGAGGGAGGAATGTTCAGAGTAGGTCTGGATCGGTGGATGAGAGTGAGAGAGAAATGATCGCAGGACGGTTGGAGGGGTTGAGGGAGTGAGAGAGAGATGATGTAGGAGGCGATGGAGGCGGCAGAATCGCACTGGGGCTAGAGAAGAGGAGGAAGTGGGATAGAACTGAATACGTGGGGAAGGAGGGGATGATAGGGGAGTGTTAGAGAGAGGAACGTCGGAGGTGGGGCTGGAGGGGCGGATGAGGCAGTGAGAAGGAGAAATGATCACGGTGGGATTGATGAAGGAAAGAGAGTGGAAGGTTTGAGGTGGGGTTGAAGGGCAGATGAGCGAGTGAGAGGCAGAAATTGAAGTGGAGTTCAAGTGCGAATGAGAGTGAGACGAGAAGTGGGGCTGGTTAAGCGGACGGGTATGTATACGGCCAAGTGGTTGAGGAGACTGAAGAGCAGCTCGGTGGGCAAATTGAGCCTAGTGCCATTAGAATCCAAATGGCATTATCTTGCAATTTTGATTAGAATTTTGGTCATTACCAATTTGGCAACATGCCGAAATAAGGAAAATCAATCCCATCTTGACTCGTCAAACACGTTGGGGATTCAACATGGCCGAGGAATCTGTTGCTGAGTATCGTCAACTCTTTGCCATTAATATGAATCATCCTGTAGCACGTGTCACAGAACTTCTGTCGGAATAACGCGGGTCGCAATGGTAGTTGTAACCATTAAAATTAAATTGTAAATATTTACAAATGGAAATGGTAACTATATTTTGTTTTTACAAGCTATTATAATACAAATACCCTTGAAACACATCTCTAATGGGATGCAAGGTACTCTTAGAATATGTCAAGTGCTCGTGCATCGATCAAATAATAAAGCGGTGTATGCAGTGCGGTGAAATTTAATAAAACCTCTCAGTACCCTTTAGTGCACGAGTTGAAAAATCCGCAGAGAAATCATTACTTTGAATTTTCAAAACCATTTCTTAAGAGACTACACTGAATAAAGTATGCAGTGCACCTGAATGCTTACAAAGATTTGAAACGAAGAAAAAGTGGATTCTAGAACGTGAAAAAACCGCGTTCAAGCTTCACTTCAAATGTTCATAACGACTGTATCGTATTCAGCACCTCGCAAAAAAGTGCAAATAGTTTCAATTGAAATAAAAACGCCCACTTTCATAGCTATTCATAAACGAGAACGTTGTTTGTTTTCTTGCCAGAGTGACTCTCGAGAAGTATAGTATCTATTTTCTCCGCCTGAGTAGGAAAAAAAAGTGGTATTTGTAGGGAAAATTACTACATGTTACTTAAGAAGTTCGTCCTTCTCCAGCCCATATTCTCCATCGTGTTCCAGTTTTCGCAAAAGAGAAAACGAACAGCACCTGCCGCTGGGAAACGCTATTTCGAGGCTTGAACCTTGGCTCTCGGGTGGACAGAGCGTTCGCTGCAGGAACCATAGCCCTGTCCCATTCAACTAATCTTGACTGACCTCAACATCTACCTCGAGAAACGAACCACGTTAAAAGTGGAACCGTGAGTGTTTCACCAGAGGCCGGGGTTTGTAATTCAACGAATATCCTTCAGAATTTCGAATCCTTTATACGTACCTCAAAGTGCTTAAACTCGCATTAGAAGTAAAGCGTGTTATATGAAGTAAGGATTCGTGATTCACCGAAAAGTCCTGAACATATTCATCAAGCATTATCAAGAGGCAACATTTCTCCCAGAGTCGGTTCTTGTCTCGATTTTGCAGAATGAATACACGCGTTTCTAAAGCGACGTGGGAAAACGGAATAAACTCTGCCTATCTCACCTCTAACTGATCCCATTTGAAGTTATTATACGTAACGACGAGTAGCCATAAGAGCCGAATGTAGAACTTGAAGAGGGCTCACCTCCGGTACTATCCTCCCCAAGAGCTTACACGGAGTTGGCGCTGATTCGTCTCATTCCGAGAAGCGCAGAGCGAACATCGAAAGCGCAACGCGCGAAAACGGAGAAACGCCGCGCGCGAACCCGCTCCGAGGACTTGAAGGGCGTCCTCAGCCCCGGCCCCGTCCTCGCGAGGCCTCCGCCCTCTCGCCGGCGCTACCTACCGTTGGAAGAAGGTCTCCATGGCGGGCGAGGGCCCTCCAGCGGCCCTCCGGCGCGGCGGGGCGGCGCGGGGCGAGGCGGGGCGCGGCGCGGCGCAGAGCGGCACCCGGCGACGGAGAGACTCTGGTCCGAATGGCTCCGAACGGGCGGGAGGAGCATTCAGGTGCCACCGGCCGGGCCGGCAATTTGGCACGCGCCGGCGGAAGGAGAAGTCGACGAGACGACGCTTTCCCGTGGGCGCCCGGCTGGGCAGTAGTCGGTTCGCGGCGCCGTGACGACCACTGCAAACCCGCCGCCCGCTGCGCGTTCACCGCTCGCCCGCCCTCCTCCCGCCCAACGCCGCCAGGTCGCTCTCGCCGCCCGCTCGCCTCCGCCCCGCGCCGCCACTCTCCTTGGCCGCGAGGTGGGAATGGTTTTTCGAGGACTCTGGGCCCAGCGAGAGAGTCGTGCATAGCCGGCGCAGACAGCCCGGAGTCGGCGGGCCAGAGCGTTCGATATACAGCGAGAGCCGCCGCGCAGAGAGGGTCGTAGGCCACGTAGAAGAGCGGGGCGGGGGCGGGGGCGGAGAGAGGCGTAACGGGGCGGTCCCCCGCGGCCGCCGTCGGCGAGCGCGCTCAAGTGAGCAGAACGGACGCAGACATCAGCTGATCGGTCGACGGTGGGGAGGGTAACGTCGCGTAATACCTGACTTAAACTATTCTCTTGCTAACCTACCACCTTTTAATATTCTTTTTTACCATTGATAACATAACTTCAAATCCAAGTAGGGTATTACAAGAGAGCATTAAGAGGCAGCCTGTTTTCCAACCTCGAAATGTCATTACGAAGACAAGATATTCCGGCAAAAAAGCGAACTACGCCACAACGACACAAAAAGATGATATTACAACAACAAAATATTCGCCAAAACGATACAAAAAGAAATTATAATGGACGTTAATACAGTATTATGTGCCTCCTGCCCTCTGTCATAAAATACATAGTATATTGCAAGGCAACCTTGGTATTCAAGCATTTGCATCAAGTCAAGCACGTTTTCTGCATTATTCACGCCAATTAAGATCTTATGAATGATAGCCAAAGGAGAGAATAAACATTAAAAAAAATCTTTTATATATGCCACCGAATTACAAAATAAACAGAGTTCAATCTCATTTGACGGTAAAATAATAGAACAAAAAGAGAATAATGGAAACGATATTTTTTAATTAATTTCTTGTTATGAAAAGCTTTAATTTGGTTTATCAACACTTCAGATACAAGCTGCCCATCCGTTATATCGAATGTAAGATATTATTCCAGGAAACTAGATGTATATTAAATAGACAAGACAATAGTAAACACATGGAGAAGTGGGAAGGTGTATGAGGAAAGAAGCAAAAAGAAGAAAAATACCACCTTCATCCTTGCAGCTCTTGAGAAAACGAAACAGGATCAGAGATTGTGTGTTAATTAGGTGAATGGAATGGAGTCAATGTCTTGAGAAGAATTTTGGGATTGAGCAAGGTATTGGCATTTCCTTTAGCTCCCCATCCAATAGCTGGAGAATAAACGGAGAGGCCGAGAACGAACCATAATCGCGACTAGGTCATTTCTTCTTTATTCTCACCTCCTTTCTTTAAGTCTAGACATGGCCCATGTCGCGTACCGTTTATGTTAAACTACAGTCCCTCAGTGGGGACTTCTCTTGAGTGAGTCACCCTAGAGGCAGAGGGGCAGTTGCTGAAGCGCACACCGCCAAGGAGAAAAGGAACGAACGACTGGCAACGGCGATCGAGAGACGGAAATGACCGAGAAACCTTTTTTGATGAGTTGTAGTTAGCCAGATCTGCCAAATCACGAACGAGAAGGCAAACGAATGGGCTGATGGACGAGTGGGTGAACAAGTGTTCATGTTATTCGGAGTGGAGAGGTGGAGAGAGAGCAGAGAGTCAGAAGGCAACAGACTTGAAGACAACAGAGTTTTAGACCGCCAGTTTAGAGTGATAAGCCAAGAAGCAATGTAGCAGCGAAGTGGCCGCAATAAAGTTGATCGTGTAGATGATGAGGAAAACACAACATGAATGATAAGCGGCTGAGTTGCAATAGAAATTTCGTGTGAAGTGCAAAAGGCAGAGGTTGAAGATTGAGAACGCGGAAGAGAGTGTGACGAAAGTAGTAGTAAAAAAAGAAGAAGAGGTAAAAATGACAAGGAAGTAATAATTACATTTCGAATTTTCATTGGGTTTATAATTACTATTACAATGCTTAGAATAACTGTTCGTTAAATGTTTTTGTTCAAGATTCTAAATGGTTTAATTTTAAACATGTTTCTTCCGACCCAGAAAATTTGTTAATATGAATCCACGAATATGCTTGTTTTATCGTTCATTATTGCCACATCATTAATTCATGAAAGCCAATGTGCTGTCGGGATCCATGAAATAACGTTCAGTCAAACGAGTGCATCAAAGCACATGCGATAGTTTGACGCCCACCAAAACATCCGCCTAAGCGCGCTAATCAAACAGCGCATCATCGCTGATAAACATTCAAACAGAGCCATGTTTGGGCCTCCCTGCCCCAGTTGGGTCACGCGGGCGGAGACGCGGCGGCCGGCGGCGCGCACACAAGCGGGGGCGTGGCGCGGGCGGCGTCACCCGAAGTTGTTTTGCCACGCAACGGGGGCCCAGCCGACTCCCTCTCTCGCCGCCGCTGCCCCCATTCGTCGTCATCAGCCGTTGCCCGCCGTCTCCACGCCGTCGCCGCCGTCGTCTCCGTCGTCCCCGCCTTCGTCCCCGCCTTCGTCCCGCCTTCGTTCCCGCCTTCGTCCCCGCCTTTCGTCCCCGCCTTCGTCCTCGCCTTCGTCCACCGCCTTCGTCCCGCCTTCGTCCACGCCTTCGTCCACGCCTTCGTCCACGCTTCGTCTCCCGCCTTCGTGCACGCCTTCGCCGCCAACACCGAAATTATCTCCATCACACTGTCACCATCGCCGCTGCCACCATGCCCATCACCGTCACATCCTCCGCTTCCATCGCCCCACCGCTCCGGGAACCGCCGCCGCCGCCGCTTCCCGTCCCGCGACGCACGCAGGCCGCGTGCGCGTGCGCGATGGGCCTTTGAAGCTTTGGTTCCCAGAGGGAGCAACGCCCTCCAGAGGCAACGCTTTAAAGGGCCACTAGGGCACTGCACGCCCGCGCCCGATCGGCACTTCTCCGGCGAGGCCAGCGGCGCACCCGCTTCGCACTCTCCGCCAATATGAACTCCGCACTACCATTCATTGATTACTAGTAATTCTGGGCGCAGAAACGGCTCGATAATCCCGTACGTAGAGTGTATTTTTTTTTGCAATGAAGGAGATTGTGATCTTCCCACGCTAGATTACGAGTTCCGGCCTAACTACCCGTCGGCTTGCGGTGTTTTCCCTAACCAGGTATCACCCACTTGCGGGGCACCACCCCAAGCGGTACAAGATCAAGTTACCGGCGCAGTCTCCCGGCATAAGTGATAGCGTAGAGCACGTATGTGTGTGTGTAAAGGGGAAAAACAGGACAAGAAATAGGAAGGAAAGATCGCGCGCGGTCCGTGGTTCGTTTGTTAGGGTACCGCTCGTCCGGTGTTGATCGGGAAACTACCGCTCAGAACCGCCGACCGCTAGAATTCTCCTCCAGACAGCGACTCCTAGCTGACAAACTACAGTCGAAAATTCTGCCTCCGTCGGAAATCGAACCCCAGGGCCCCCCCCCCCCCAGTCAAACAGACTGCAGAGACATCAGTTAATGCCCACAGCCGGTCGCACTTCCATAAAACACAGCAATAATAATCATGTCTTTTACGTTGCCTCGTAAGACCCCTTCTTTTATTCGCGTGTATCTGGATTAACGCAGAACATCTGGATTAAACTAACCTCAACAAACTACACGTTTTCTTAAGGATAATGACTAACGCCTCTTGGTTCATTACTAACGACCAACTATACAAAGAACTAAACATCCAACCCTTAGCCAACCATATCCATATTACCTTTCCTTCAACTTCAATTTCTCCATACCACAACTATCCACATTAAATTCTCTCAACCTTGGCCGAAATCCAACACACTAAAACCGAATTGAAAACAAATTCCTCTTCTACGTATTCATGAAATAATTCGCAGAAAAGTTCACTTAATAGAGACGCCTAGGCTTCTTCACCCTTGTATTAGATTTAAGCTTATAGAATACGAGTTAGTAGTAAGTCACTAAAAACATGTGTATTATAACTTTTTACTGATCTATGTAATAATCAACAAGTAAATAAAATAAAAACAAAAATAATACTGGCCTGGGGTTCATTACGCTGAGTGTGAGTTGGACGAACTGGATTTGCGAGTGGCTTTCACGGCGTCCTGTTTACACTACCCATCACCTCACCTCACTCCGCCACCTGGCATTTACTCGTCATCGTGTTAAGCATTCCCAACTATATTTAAAACACTCGTCGGGTAAGAGGAAAAGACACAACGATGGATGTTATTTACAAATATTCGATTCAAAAAGCAGGAGCTGTCACGACACTACTTCAATTCACTCCATTTGTGAATCAGTCGATTTGATACTTTCGCCTTTTGATATTATAACAAGAAGCTTATGATCTCAATTATGTATTCTTTGGACGTTAAATATAAATGGAAAAGCTGTCCAAACTCATTTTCATGTAACCCTGCGTAAAAGCAATATAACAGCACTAGGAATTCTCCTAAATGTCTGGTATTTTCATTTCCAACAAAAAAATATTGAAATGTACTTGTTTACAGTTATTATGTAATGGTAAAACATCTTTTTCAATGAAATTTTGGGATTATTTCCATTACGGAACAAAAATATTCCTAACAAATCATTTTGGTTGGTGTCTTGTACACAGTTGATATTTTGCACCGAAACCGGTTTTCAGGGATGATTTGTAGTTGGAATTATGTAGTTAAACACCTAGTCAAAAGGTAAACATTCTTACTCATACATTCGTTGGATGTGCAGAGTTAGATTAAAAAATGAAAACATAACTAGTGAAACATCCCATTTTAATGTTTAAAGGTATATCTAAGAATTGTGTGGAAAAGTTTACTAGTAAAATAAGGTTACTTAAAATTTTCCAAAACTTTCCTTCGTATTATCGTCAGCTGTAACTATGTGAATTTGGTGCACACTAACACACACAATAGTTATACGTTATTATTAAGTTTAACGTAAAACATACTGTTTTCAAAATGGTCAACAAATGTGAAACTTTTTCGCATTATTATTTTCCTTCCGTTTACTCTAATATCTAATCCTATTATAGGTAATTATTTCGCGGCAGTTTGTGTGAACAAAGCGTAATAACTCAAACATGATTATCGCTAAATTTTCAAAATAAAGGGAAGTAACAAAATCTCTTGAATTACTCCCTCAAAACTAGAAGAGAACAATGATCCATAAAATTACGTAAGTAGAGCTGGCTTCCGTGAGAAGTCATATTTGAGGCGAGATCGCGCCAACCAAGAACATATCTCCTCATTCATCGCGCCGTATTGCCGAGATGAGAGATAGCGTCTCATTAGTAACGTAACAGGAGGTTGTAATTACAGTGCTTTCAACTACAGCATCCAGACAGCTCATTATTCACTCAAAATGATTCTTTGAAGTCTAGGAAAATTATTTAGTAATAGTACTGTTCTGACTTCTCTCTTCTCTTTTGCGCATATCTCTTCGGAGGCAAGCACGACGCAACACACAGCACAACCAGCGAGCGCGCATTACAATGACTATTCCACTCGTGAAATTAATACCAATAGTGTTTAACTACACATATTAAATTCTCCAATTATAGCGGTGTATCACAAAAAAAATACCGCTTTTTCTATCCGATTTTTCTTGTCGCCCTTTCCTATCGGCCAGAATAAGCTGCGGGTTATCTATCTAGGAGGCGGTATATAGATCGCTGGGTGTATGTGCAACAAATTGCGTATCATAACCTCTTTGATTTAAATATGCTTTTAGTTTTTTTTTTATATTTGGTGTATTTCGAAACTCTATTGGACGTAATTTAATGCGCGGAATAGTCCTATTAAATACCACCCGTGCTTTGAAACTTTTCTGATATTTTTATAGATTACTTAGGCACAAACGTTCCTTCCTTGTTGTAAAGTATCAATAAGTCTTCTGAAATAGGGACCATGGCCGCCATCGACAACTGCACTTAAATACGGAAGTATTCCTGATAATGAAACTATACGCAACAGACTAATTAATTGCGCACGTCTTCCAGTAACTTCTATTGACGACAAAACGTTTCTTGTGAGAAACAGAACCTAAGAAAAGACGTTAACTATCGTACGTTACCATACAAATTACTGCTTTTTTCATCGGGAAAATGACGAGGACTTAAACGAATCCCTGACTTTTAGAACTTAGGGGTTGAGGTGCACAACATCGCGTCAAACATCGATATATTACGAGTGTTTTCTCGTATACGTAAGTGTATATACGGAGTAATATAATTAGTACAGAGAAAGGTATGGAAAGCTGCGTCAAAAACTGCAATTTTTTTATAGAAAATCTCGTATTGTGGATCTCTGATATAGAAAAAGTGGATAAATCCTGTTCTAAAATGTAGTAACCCCAAACTCTAGCACGGTATGTAGTCAGATTTCAGAAATGTTGGGGTCTGGAAAAGTTGTTTTTTCCACAACATCCGTCCGTTTTTTTCTTTCTTTCTTTTTTCCTTCCTTCTCACTCTACCGAAGGTCGGGACCCAGCGACACTACCCCGGTGGTAGCTGCAACGTTCGATGCGGCAACTGGTCTGCCGCAGAATGCGGTTGACGCAAGGCGGCGCCACCGGAGGATTCGGAGGCGGCGGCCGCGCACTTGTTGCGTCCGCCCACAGATGGCGCCAGCGCTCGGCGCCGCGCCGCCGCTCTCGCAACCAGACCGAGCAACACACGCGCGCTGGGGGGTGATAGGGCCACGAAATTCGCTTGGTCTGCGCCAGATCACTCGCACGACTAGAACGTAGGGAGAGTGGATAATTAGTGTTTTCTGTCGCGGCCACTATTATGGATATTTGCCCCGTAAGTGTAGTACCGGAGCTAGACAATTTTTGGGTCCGCGGCAACGCTAAAACCGCGAAAATGTTTTTAAACAAATGTGAAAGTCTACGTTATACGTAATGTCTATAATTAACTATTTAAGGTAAATTAATCGAAAGATTTATGGAATATCAGACTAGCATATAGAGACTTTCAAAAATTACGATAACGATTTTCTCCCGTTCTAATTTCTTTTCTTTTTTTTTCTTTTCCCTCTCCATCAGCCCTATCATCGGGCCTATGACTCGCGGTGCCCCGGGCGATCGCGCGGTCTTCCCATGCCTAGCACCGGCTTTGGTGATGGGAGGAGGCGAAGTTTCTTGCCTACTGGAACGTGAGGTCTACACATCGTCTTACAGTTTCCCCCTTCCAAGTATTTCCGAAGCGGAGCATCGCTTCAGCGGGTCAGCTCCGGCGGCTCGCCTCCGATGTGTGTGGTAGGCTAATGCGTGTAAGTGTAAGTGTAACAAGGAGGGAAGGGAAGGGAAGGGAAGGGAAGGAGGAGAGGAGGGAAGAACAATAAGGAAGCAAAGATCGCGCGTTTCGTGGCCGGTTTGTTGAGATAAAAAAATGACTAAGGTACTGCCGATCAGAGAAGCCGGCCTCTACAATTCTCCTCCACACAATTATTAAAAATTACTAAAACTGCTTGATTAGCATATGTTTTAGTGAAAATAATTTTTAGACAAAATATACAATTATCGTGGAAAAATGTAACTCATAGACGGGACAGTGAATACTCACTGAGAGATATTTACGCACAGGTATATAAAGAAACGAATTGCCATATAATTAAAATGAATAGCTCTCATTCGAACATAAGTAATGTATTCGTGAAGTGTTGGAAATATTCTCTTCACTAATTTAAAATTTTCGGTCATTCAGATCGCACGCGTCTTTGCTTGTTTCCAATTTAAAAAAACCTAATTATTGCATCGAATTTCTGCATCTTTCAGTTTTATTTTTCCATGGTTAAAATTTAATTAATGTATAATAAAACAACATTCATTACGTATTTACTGAGGCAAAAAATACTGATATATATACTGAGCCAAAGTATGATTAAATCTTGTTCACTTTGGACGACGAATCTCAAACGTAACATATTTAAAACATTTCATCTCCCTTTCTGTTCATATTACTCCACCAAAATACCACGACACTATTGAATCATTAACATTTACCAAAACAAAAAAATTTTTTTTTTTATGTCTTTCCTTGCCCACACCTACGACAAGCTCTACCTAATAATGTGATGAACTCATGTATCATTAATTAGATCGCTGATGAGTAGATACCTTCTATTATTATGATAAATAAAAGATGTTATCAACAATTTATTTGGCTGATGATCATTTCGATCGCAGATCAATCATTCCCAGAGCTTGCAGCTTCCGGGCCTAAAATAGGGTTTGCAGTTTTCGGCTCGGAAGCTGCAAGCTCTGAGGATGTCGCTACGCTATCGAAACGATTCATCAGCCACATAAATTGTATGACGGGACAACTTTTATTCATCATAACTCATGATCATATTTTACTTTCGGTTAAAAAAAATCAAATGAGGTTGAATATACTTCATGTTCTAAAGCCGTAACAAAATCCCTGTATTCATCTTATATTGTATTAGATTTGCTATTTTAGTGCGTCATACTAAATGTCAACCAGCCACTGTCACCTTTCCAAAATTCGTAAGAAAGGCACCGGTACTTATCATGTAATCATTTTTGAATAGTGCTTAAACGCGTCAACACATGACTGATAAAGGATCTTTCAAGAGCTTCTTGGAAGATTTATGGACACATGATTTTGACACTGAGGAAATGGAAGCAGAATAAAGTCATTGCACACAATGTAATTGACGAAAACAATACTTATTCAGTTACGTGATTAACAATTTGACAAAAATTTGGGGATAACGATTGGTCGAACCACTGTGCATTGCCTATTTCTTTAAAAGTTTGTCAAAAAGGCATTTCTTTATGCAATGAACCCTCTTCGTTCAGGAGATCGATATCCGAGAGAATTCTTGCGACCTCGAATAAAACTTCTCGCAGAACGATCGGAGCCCGATGGCGCGGCCGGATTCGCGTCGTGTGAACGAACGTTTTCTCTCCAGCACCAAATTCGCAGTCGAGGACCCTTGCAGCGCCCGCCGAAAGTCCCACCGTCGAGCCGGGCGCCGCGGCAGGTCTTCGCCTCTGCATCTGCAGCCCGTCGCGCGGGCGGCCCAATTTCGCGCCAATTGCGACTTCAATGGGCTCGGTACCGCGGCGCGGTCCTTCGCGGGCGCTGCGTGGCGTGCGTGCGTGGCGTTGGCGGGGCGGCGGGCGGGCGAGACTTAAGGACGGATGACGGGGGTGGCGCAGGAGGCGCGGGAAGCGGGCGGGAAGCGGAGCGGGAGGAGGCGGGGCGAGGCGAGCGCTGACGGGACGGGACGCTGGGGTGCGGCGAGCGGGGTGGCATGGCACGGTAAGCAGAACTGTTGGCGGCGGGTTGAGGTCCGGCGGGGGAGCGGGGAGGGGCCGGCGTTGAAGTGCGGGCTGGGAGCGGCGGGGCAGCGGAGGCTGGCGGAGCGGACGGGCGGGGCGGGCGGGGCGGGGCGGCGGGGCGGGCGGGGCGGCGGCGGGGCGGGGCGGCAGGGCGCCCGGGCCCTGCCCACTTCGCATGGCAGCGGAACACGCACCCGTCGCGGCGCCGCGCCGTGTGCACGGGAAGCTGCGCCGTTCTGCCACAGAGCGAGTCTTGGGCCGGATACATGACGGAGAGCTGAAAGTGCACGACTGAAGCAAACATTATTTTTAGAAATTAAACAAAATAGAGAGGTCTTATAACGTGCATAATGGCAGTCTAGCGCACGGCTTTTGTAGTTTTTTTCCTCCTCTTCCTCCTATTCTTCTCCTCCTCCTCCTTTCTTTCTCGTCTCTCTCCCTCACTTCCCCTCTTCCCTTCTCGCAAACTTCTCCTTGTTATTCTTATTCTCCTGTCTTGTTTTCCTTCATCTCAATTTGAAGACTAGGCCTTGCTTGACATTAGCACACAAACTTCGTTCCATCTCTTTTTCAGTCTTCTTACAATTATCCCTAAACCTTGACTTTTATGAGAAAGCTCACTTTGATTACACATATGTCATCGTTTCATTTACATATGACGATTTTCGAAAATAACTTTCATTCTTCCTTTCTTTATTTGGCGATTGGCAATGCTAGTTTTTAATACCATACCGAAGGGCATTTCCTTCAGAAGCGCATGCACATGTCATCAGTTAAAAATTAAAAAAAGACACGAGCAATTTTTCGACAAAATAAAAAGAATCGCCGACGGTTAAAAACTAGCTCTGATTCTGGTTCACGAACACGTGATCTCAGAATGTGGTGCCCTACCCTACGCCGTTCCACTGACCGGCACAGGAACAAAGCGACTTCGCCGCAGCTGCTGTTTCCGTTACGGTGGGCGGGGCGGGGGGGCGGGACGGGCGGGACGGGGCGGGCGGCGGGCGGGCGGGGCGGCGGGGGGGGGCCGGGCGGGAGGCCTTGTAGCTGGACCGCTGTCTTCCACGTCGACGTGGCACCCTCCGCTCCTCTCTCCGCTCCGCTCCGCTCCGCTCCGCTCGGCCGCGCGTCGAGAGGCGAGGTCGCGTTAGCGTCCTCTCGAGTCCATTTCACGCGGGGCCTTGGGGGAGGGCGGGCGGCGCGAAGCGGGGGCGGAGGCGGGGGCGAGGGCGGGGGGCGAGGCCGGGGCGGGGCAAGGGCTGGGGCGGGGGAAAGGGCGGGGGCGGGCAAAGGCGGGGCAAGGGCGGGGGCGATGGCGGAGGCGATGGCGGGGTCCAGGGGCGGGGCGGAGGCGAGGGTGGGGGCGGTGGTGGAAGAGCGGTGGAGCATGGCCTTGGGGAGGGCGGGGGCCGCGGCGGGGTGGCTGGAGGCGGAGCGGAGCTGGGTTGGGGCGGTGCCTTGGGGAGGGCGGGCGAGTGAGACCCGCAGGAAGGTCTCTTCATGAAGGCCGCTAGAGGAGGTCCCGTTCTAAGTGGAGGCTGTCTGCTCGTGCCGGACGCCGCCGCCCCGCACGGATATAGTTCCTCCCACCTCTTGTAGTACTATACATGGCCGGTCGCAACTTTAAATTACGCCTTTTTTCAATAAGTGCAGAACAAGTACAACGCACTACAATTCAACGGGTGAAGACACAACGGTATAAGCGTATGTTTTATAAATTCTGAAAAATCTGATTATTGAAGTCAATATCACTGTTAAATCCTGGTGCTTTGTTTCATCAATAAAACCATGCATTTCATTACTTCGCAAAAATGCCAACCGATTCGACCATATTTCAGGCCCAAGCCAGATGAAGCTCTGAAGAAGACGCGTGTGTTGAAAAAGCGGGTTTAGCAACTTTTACGGTGCTGTATAGGTATAGTAGTTATGTAGCATTTGTGACAGGGCCAGTGTTAATCACTTCATCTATCAAAAATTGGAAGGTGCCTGAAGGGTGCCGATACTTTCAAGATAAAACGACGAACACAATTTTTTTCCTATTGCAAATTGCATTATGGAAGATATTCACTATTAGTACCGGAAAGGAAATAGAAACTAATTCAAGTTATGTATAAAAATTAGTTATGTTTCTAATTGTGGCCATCTTACCATCGCTGCGATCATCCTTGCGTCGTTATAATATTTTTTGTCTTCAGGATTCGAAAGGTTCGCGCTCCTGTGTTGTAGACCATAGTGCGCGACATTGCCGTCGCTGTCATCGCAGCCCGTTTCTATCCCGGCTAGGGAGCAATATTTCTTTAAGAATATAGATTTTGAAACATCGATCTGTATTGAAGTCGATGTTTTTGAAACATCGTTGTGTTGTGCTCGATGTGTTTACGGTTTAGATTTTTTTTTATTCGTGGATGAAAAACTCATAAAATCATATTTCGTAAGTTGTAAATACGAAACTCATGATATTACTGTCTATGTCATCGAACCACAGAAACGAGATTTTTATACTTTAATCGAGCAGACAATTCTTGCCGAAAATGACCCTGAAACCTTGGTTTATCCTTCATTTTTCCATTGTATTTCTCTCCTGTCGACAGGCATTTTTAAACTTTGTTTTCAGTAAATTTCAATTATCAATTAATATAGATAGCTACTCTCAAAATTTATCCTTTGCACACAAATTTAATGTTGTAGAGACACTAAACCAGTCTAAAAACATCGATGTTCAAATACCACGATGTATAAATTTGGAAACATCGATGTTTTTTCCATGTCGCTGCGTTCCGTCCCGCCCGCCCCACCCCCCCCGTTCCGTCCTGTCCCGCCCCGTTCCGTCCTGTCCGCCCCATTCCGTCCTGTCCGTCCCCACCCCGCCCATCCGCGTAGCGCGACGACGTGGACGCCCGATTCCTTGGGCGCCGCTGAGCACAATCGCTCCTAACGGTTATAGGCCCGGTCCTTTTCGAGGCTTTCGCCGCCGGCGCTGTGGAAATCCTACGAACTCCGGTGGGTTAAGAGGTTTCCTTGATCTTTATTCCCAACCCCACCAGCCCTCCTCGCCCCAACCCCCGCCTCTCTTTAATCTAGAAGACATTTAATAGGCGCTTTGCTCGGAGCCCATACGCAGGTTTGGTGCAAGAAGACCTACTTCAAGAATACAAATTCAAATGGTTTTAAATTCTTCTAAATCCGCTTCAGTACCCCTAAAATGTAGTTTCATGTGAAATAACTTGCAAATTAAAACTTTTTTAGTATTTTCCCAGTGGTTCCTTGAATACAATTAGGTTAATTGCATTTTATGTTAACATGGTCTTTTTAATTTGATGGGATTTGAAATTCTCTCACGTCACTGAATGGTAATTCTAAGCGACTATGCAATGTAACCAACATTTCAGGGAGGATTAAATGACACCAAGATACTGACGAGTTCATTCAGAGGAGACTTGTGCAAAAATAAAAAAAAATAAAAAAAGCGAAAGTTGTATTCGTGACGAGAAGCGACATCTTGCGGTTGAAGTTGACGAGCCGAATCCCTGACTAACGTTCGATGCGTCTCATCCGATCCGCCCAGAAGAAACCGCCAGTGCTGCCTGCACGAGCCCTCCCATCTCCCCTGCTAGCGTTCGCTTTCGAAACCGAAAGTCACACGGATGGTTTACAAGGGGAATTTGACAGCGCTCTTAAGCCCGCACTGCACCATCGAACGGGCTGCGTATCAGTTAAAAAGAAAGTACGCCGAGCGCACTCGTCCAGCGTGTCCCAGGAGTTGCCCTAAGCCTCCACAATCCGTTTCTTAACCTCACACGACAAAACCTTGAATGATACAGTATTCCCATGTCAATTAAATGTAGAAAATATTCGAGAAAAAGTCGGGCCTCGAGCAAATACTCTTTTACGAGAGAATGTTTATTTTTTTAGCTGAAATCCAGTCTTTCAAGCAGTATTTTATGAATGTAATGTGGATAATTTAAGCATTTTATTAAAGCAACGAGCCGTATATTAGAACACGTCATTTACATTAAAAGTCTCTAAAATTAAATAGAAAATCGGACATCATTCTTTTCTGTTAAAACAACACAATCTTCGGCGTTTGTGTGAAATACTCGAAGCGTACGTAGAACTGTAGTTTCATTTATGTGCATAATTTATCTGTCTTCGTTTGGTAACCCGGTATATGCACATCGATCGGAAAATGTGCAGATTTGAGTAAAGTTAAATAATGAATGGCAAAAACCGAACAATTTTTCCAACATTGGACTCAAAACAAAAGGATCCCGTTCGTCCTCAGGCCAGAAATAAAATTTAATAAAATAGGTCAATACAATGATAGAAGAGTTGGTAAGAGACATATTCCAAAATTCGCAGGTCTCATACTTGTGTTAGAATTTTCACGTATACATTGTA
Source organism: Gryllus bimaculatus (assembly GCA_017312745.1). Taxonomy (NCBI): domain Eukaryota; kingdom Metazoa; phylum Arthropoda; class Insecta; order Orthoptera; family Gryllidae; genus Gryllus; species Gryllus bimaculatus. The sequence continues at coordinate 3,079,168 of BOPP01000159.1, read as the reverse complement.
GTGAATTAGGAAAAACTTGAAACCATTAATTTCCCTCGCATATTTTATAGTTATTTTCGTAAAATGGCAGTATGTAGATGCTAATGATAGCAACCAGTATACGATAGCATCACACTAACTCATCGTTAGAATTTAGGTGGAAGAAAAATGCAGTTCACATTGCTGTATAAGATCTGTATCATTGAAGAATAGCTATTCTAAGTTGAATGAAAAGTGTCAAGTAAAAAAGCGTTTTTTAAAAATTAAAAATGATGTATCCTGTATCTTGTATTAAAGTAAACTTACCACTAATCCAAATACTCGTAGTCGTGGACCTTGTGATTTGATGATCAAAAGTAGTGCAACCAGGAACTCACCTGTAAAGGACAAAGGCGTATTAGAGAAGCAAATAAAATACAAAAATTGATATACTGGTACAAGTATAGTATCTTCAGACGTAAAATATCATCAGAAAAAGTAAATAGAGACCAAACAATTATTTAACTGAAAATGCAACGCTGATAAACATATTTTTTCAGTCCGATTGAATGTGTCGTTTGTAACTGGATTGTAAAGCCTAAAATAACCAAATACAAACGCACCTACAATCCAGACATTAGTGATGGTCCAAGGACAAATTATTTCGAAAGTCTTGGGTACTTTAAGAAGCTTTTCACACCAATCATATTTTACATTCCTGTGGTTTCAGGCGAATGAATATTACTCGTTGAATCTTCTCACCATGACACGCGAGATACACATGGTTTCGGAAAATGTAGGTACATATCCGTCAAGGGCTCGCGTATTACATCACGTCAGTAGAATAGGGGGGGAGGGATAAGTACCATAGTGCCTGTACCAGCATAAAAAGTGATAAGTGATTAGAAAGGGGACGCCTAAAAAAGGGGTCGTAAAAAATATCCACCAATGTTCACAGTTTGGAAGATACAGAATGGGGATAATATCGAACCGTATGCAGTAGCAATGAGGTCGCGATACGAGACACTATCTTATCGCGAGCAGAACAGGAGGAATGAAGTGCTTCAATTGTGCGATTTTTTTATAAATATTGACTTGGTAATGCACAAACTGTTCCTCGCCTCGAGACAGTTTAAGAATGTGATAACTTGATTGGGAGTGTCATTCTAGTCGAAATTCAGGATAACCTGGAGACAATTTTTGCTTGTTACTTGTCAGAGCATGGAATCATCCAGGTTCACTGCATAATGGTCATCTCGTGCCATTTGCTGTACCATTTCCCAAGTGAACGTTTTAATAGTGTAAATGCCTCTTTTAATGCGTTCGATTCAGTTACGTCGACATTTACGTACCTTTTAACAGCAGGTGTTCGAATGCGAAAAATTATAACTAACTCAAGTTGTAGTATCCACGCTATTTTTGTTCAGTTAAAAATTTCAAGGGAGTGAAACAATGAACTGAAAGGTTCTACAAGCAATCAATGCAGTCTAACTTACTGTAGTTAAATCTCAATTTGAAGAATTTTTCTTATAAAGAAATTGATAAAATTGAAATTTGCTGAGAGTTAAAAATAAAAACAGTGACTAAAACTAAACGACAACACAATTCATTTAGAATAAATCCAATACTTCACAAATAATGTCAAATAAATTGCATGGAAATCGATAATAGCACCCTTTCTCATCTTTCGGCTACACATTTTCATCATAATAGTGTGAATATTTTACTCGCACTTTCCTTCCGCCCTCACGAGTGAATATTGAAGGCAAGATGGAAAACGCAAACTTTCCGAGTACACGGTTTTTAACGGAAGTTCTCTCGTTAAAACAATGCTCTGAGAAGAAAACAGGACCTCCCTTTCTCCGTGCGTGGAACGCGAAAAATACGAAACGCGAAATCTGTCACATAAAATATAATTCTTTACTTACTAAATACTTTTTAGAGAATATGCTGTAGACAGAACGTGTATAATAGAGAATTATAGAAATAAGGAAATAAGAATGAGTTAAATTGATACCATGATAATTATAAATCAGAATTCAGATCCAGATTCGAAAAACTTCTTGTTTCTCCCTCCTCCGTTTGCTACTCAAAATAGAAAGAATGTATAGAAATACGTTAATTCGAAATGAATGATCCGAATAAAAGACAGATTTAATAGACATTAAATAGAAAGAATCCGTTTAAAACCTTTGTGAGAGCAAAAGACATGGACATAACTGTCAATTATTAGGCAAAAATCACAGAGCCTGAAATGTGAACTCGTTTTCAAGATTGTTCTGGAGTCTAATAATCGGCACATCTCAGTACTACGGCCGGGCACTTGGGTCCAGGCGCCTGCTAGCACGTGTTAAAAGGCGCCGAGCGCGCGAGGGCACATGCGTCCCTTCGAGGCGCACCCGGACGGCAGCCCACGGCGCGGCGCAACGTGACGCCGCGCTTGCGTGTCGGGTTACGAAGGCCCCCGCCCTGGCGGGCCGCATGGCGCGACACGAAGAAAACGCGCAAAAAGCGCGCCGTTCGACAAAAATAGAGACAAGCGATTCCGGGTGCCCCCGCTTCGCACCGACATCTCAAGCGAACTCAAGAGCATGGGTCGCCTTCGCCCCGCTTCGCCTCCGCCATACGCCTCCGCCAACGACCTCCGCAGCGCCTCCGCCCAGCGCCTCCGCCAACGCCTCCGCGCGCTCCGCCAACGCCTCCGTCACGCGCACAGCCTTCCCGCAGTCATCCCACCGCCTTCGCCTGTGCCCCCGCCTATACCTCCACCCCTGCCACAGTCCCAGTCATGGCCCCACCTTCGCCTCCAACTGTGTCCCCGCCTACGCCTCTACCACCACCGCCCACGCCTCCACAACCGCTTCCCCTCTGCCCCACCTACGCCCGTTTGCTCCCCGCTTGCGCTTTCGCATTCGCTCCACCTCCTCCTTCGTAATCGCTTTCGCCCCCTATCACTGCCACCGACCCCCCCCTCCGCCGTCGCTAAGGCCTCCGCCTCCCTGTCACCGCCCCGGATCCGCCTTCCCCTGGCAGGCCGATGCCTGTGGCATCAACACGCGCTCCCGCCACCTCGCCACTGCCCCCGTCATCACTATCGCCCACTTCACTGCCACCATCTCGGATCTCGTCCCCGGGGCGCCACCGCCGATGCCCGCCGCTCCATTAGGCTCCGCCTCCATATCGTGCGCTACTGCTATCTCCATTGTCAACAGCGCCATTAAATTCATCTTTCCTCCTCCTGTGCCTTCACTTCCTCTTCCTCCTCATTTTCGCCTGTGCGTTCTCAGGTCTCCCTCAACGCTCTGCGACATTCCCTTTGAATCAACCTTACGCCTACTTCTCAAGCGCTTGGTTCCGCCACTGCCTGCCTCCCATGTTCTCGGTGTCACTGGCGTCGCCTCAGACAACCTGCGGCTCCGTCACAATCTCCATCAATTCCTGCGATATCGCTGCATCTCTGAAGAGCCACTGCTGTTACACGCTATCCATTTCACCTTTGCGTCCACTAAATTCACCTTTTCTCCTCTACCTTCGCTCCATATCTTTGCCTCTGTCCCCCCTCTAACTCCCTTATCGACACCCCCGTTTGAATCAGTCTTACGTCTATACTTCTGCCTTCGTGTCGCCTCTGCTGTCCCTGACGTCCCTCAGACTTCCCTGCCGCTCCCCCGCTGATTCCACCCTCACCATCTCTCATGATGCAATCTCTGCCATCCTTTTCGAAGCACCATTGCAGATTCTCCACTTCTCCTTGAGCAACGTTATACTCTGGTCTCGGTCCTTTGGCTCCGACTTCATTTCATTTGCCTTCGCCTTCTTCGTTAAGTTCATCTTTCCTCCTCGACCTCTACCCATACTTCCTCCTCCTCCTCCTCCTCTATGCCCCTAAATCACCCTTTTGACCTTTCCTTTCCCTCTACCTTTACCTCCTCCTGCACTCCTTCATTAATTATGTGCTAAGATGGCAAAATGATGTAAGTCAATTTTTCATGACAAGAGACATAAAATGCCACTCTTGTTTCTTAATGTTTAAAAGTAGGCAAAAGGTGCATTTCTCTTGTAGTTTATGAAAAAAACAATGGCGGCAAATTGCAATACGACAAAAGCCTTAGAGTTATTTTTCACATTTTTATGCTTAAAATTGACGTCATCGAAAATTTAAAGAAAGTTACTTATAACATTTTGCCATCTTAGCATCTCAGAATTATCCTTCTGCGAGCTCCTACACTATTTTACCCATAAAGAAACAAAGTGCACTCCTTTCTCTAGGTTTAGTCTCAATCATCTCCGCCTGCCTCCTCCCGGGTGGAAGCAGAGGGCGGCGCGGAGCGGCGCGCGGCGTGGGAGCGCGGCAGCGAGATGTTGTCGCACAAGGAAGGAGGGTGGAGGGAGGGGGGGAGGGAGCGGGGGAGGAGGAGGGAGGAAGGGGAGGGGAGGGGCGGATTAAGTACGTTCGCAAGCCTCGGCCGACGTCATCGGCGCGGCTTCAGAATGGGAGTACCCACGGGGGCCTGGGAGTCGCGGCTTCGAGCCCCCGCGCTGCCGTTTTGTTCCACCTTCACTTGACATTAGGCGCGCTGCGCCTTTCACGTAATTCGTTTATGCTCTCTGATGCTTCACATCCCTTTACAGAAGTATTGGTTTTTATAAGTCATGATATTGGGTGGGTTAATTAATGCACCTGATTTACAGATTCAAAATTAGTTGCGCAGTACATATTAAAAATACTCACACATTATGTAAACAAACGTTTCTAATATAATATGACCTGTATACACTCAAAGTTACGCATAGAGGATAGTGTATCTAAATTGGTCTTAAAGATAGGAAATAGCCCCCTCTGAATTAGTCAATTGAAAATCATTCAAGTATGAAGACTTAGCAACAATTATAATAAGGATTGAATTAATATATTAATATACAAAATAATAAGTAACAAGCAAAGTGACCAAACAACGAAACGAAAATAAAAATGTTTAGTTGTTTTACAGTACAAACTATAAAGTGAAATACTGCAACAGAACGGCAATGGACGTGGATTTCCACCTCAATTGCAATTGTCCTTGTAGGAATTTTTTCCTTCTGAACATCTAGAGAAACTTCAATATCCAAATTCCTAAACCAGATAATACTATAAAACATGTGCACATGTGGTATAGATTTTGATAAAACAGTGACATTAAATTAGAAATAATAATAGTTTATTTCTAATACAAAGTCACGCATTTTGTAATTTTAAAGGACTGATCCACCACACCCTACAGGAGGCAAGTTCCGGAAGACCTCACAGTATCGTAAACAATCGCGGCATACATTCGAACTGATGTGTGTGTAGGGTGGTTTGCTATCTTAGTTTTTTGTTGCGTGTAGTTGTAAATATTTGTTCACGCGGCATCTTTCCAGAATAAAAAAAAATCAAAGGAGTCCAAACCGACAAAATTTGTGTGAGCACGACAGGAAGTTGGAGCAAGGGGCGACTGGGTTAGCTCTCACGTCTGGATTTGGAGGCAGTTCTTCTAGCGGCCTTCTTCAATACACAAAAGAAGGGATTCTCAGCTTTGAAAAAATCATGTTGTAGCTGCAGTGGATGTGTGTGTGTGTATGTACTTTGTTTGCAGAGGTGTGAGCTAGATTCAAACTCATCAGTAGAGACGTGATTATTAAGTAAATCAATTCTGTCGCAGAGCAAATATGACACGATATTCCAACAATGTTTGCCCTTAGATACTCCGTCAAATTTTTATTTTGAAAGTGGTGTTTCTGCGAGTCTCGTTTATAATGAAATCAATTCTTTGTGTAATGTGTCGACCTGAAGACGTCTTGTGAGACAAAACGTCGAACGGAGAGAGAAGTACGACAAGTATGAAAGAAGCTAACACAATCCTATCACCACTATTAAATTTTCGTACATAAATTTTGCTTCTATTCTCCTGCATTTTCAAGTTACGTGCACGTGAATAATAAAACAAAAACGATTTAAAATTTTGAAATATATCTCGTATCACTCGGCGACTCCACCATTTCGGTATTCTGCAAGAAGCGGGGGACTGCTCGCCGAATCCCGAGAAGTATGGATGGGTGCTTGCAATTTGTCAAGCAAGCCGAACGTTCTGCGCTCATGTTACCCATCGTTTGTTGGTCTTTTGTACACATCAAAAGAAGCGAACATTTGACGAGCGCAGTACCTACTAGGGACTGTGGAGCAGTAGCTCTCTATTTGGCGAATGTGAAGCCGCCTTAATACCAATATATTATTATCAATTCAATGTCTCACCGTAACACTAATGGAATTGTGCAAAAATAGATTTCACTGAAATTTATTTTAGTTGCGAAGTAAATAATAATAATGAACAAAAATACTGAATTTTAAATGAGAGAGAACTTAATGTTACGGACGTATTGTCGGAAGCCTTGCGTTGTCCTCTGTATTATGGAATGAAGAATCACGCGACCTCCTCGAATGAATTATCACGCGAAGTCGGAAGCTCTTGGTCTAATTCGCATTGTAATTGGATTTACGAGCGACATGACAACGGCTTCTTTAGAGACGAATATCCAGGATAGCCCTAATTTGAAACACAGATTCGATGTTTCGAGGGAATAATAGCACAGCAACAACCTGCCATTTTAGAACCGGAACAATAATTCACACTGTTCCGTAACTCTCAAATACACGTAAACATTTTCATGTATTTCTCGAGATTTTACTGAAAACCACTGACCGTAGCTTTGTTAGCTTTTGCGAGAATTTCCGCACGAACGTCACAATAGTCGTTTATTTTGTATGAACAAGTTAGTCAAACAACGATAACCCATTAGTAATTAAATATATATTTTGTTTTGTTTTTCTGACGTCAAGTTGACAAATGACTATTACAATTCCACTTTTCACTTTAAACGCAAAAAATATTAAATGTTCGAATTCTCGATTGATTCAGCAACAAATTAGTAGTTTCGTATGCACCACGGGCGTTACTACATGTTTATCCCCCGAGGAAGACTTGCAAACCCGAGAGCCTCTGACCCGACGTTTTGGAAGTCGCCCTAGGACAAAAACATCTACTTAACGCCCTAGATACATAACTATTAAATATCCCACACTGCTGTATTCACGGTTCGTAAAATTAGTAATATCATACATACGAACAATTCAATACAAATAAAAATGTATCAAATGAGTGATTAATGTGAAAAGTCAACAGGAATAAAAAACACTATATGAAATGAGACGAATAACAGTTTTCAGAAAAATAAATACAACCTACGCAAAAAATACACAGTTTAATACTCCAATAAATTTTAGGGATTGCGCAAGCCAAAAATAATAAATGACATGTCAAGTGAAATATTTTTGGTAAGTTTTGGATGGCGGCAATTACTACACAGGCAATTATTACAGCTCCAGGAAATATACTTCGTATGTTTGGTATTAACACGTTCAAAGTGTTGAAATCAAACAGGACTCACAAAAAGGCATACAATTCAACCAACTCTCACTACATTAAAAACATAAACATTCATACACTTCCACTACACATAAGTCTGCTCAGTTCACAAGTAAACTTCTCTCGGCTAACGTGGGATGTTATAGAATGTTGCAGGTTTGTTTCCTACAGAAGTACGCCATTCTCGAAGAAGGGCAAATGGAAAGTTTGACACTTTGGAAACCATCAGTAAACAGCCAGTCCAACACCGATGTGTCCCCGAGTCGCCCGCACGGCAATGTCCCGCTCCGCGCTCGCGCGCGCGCGCCCACCGCCCGCCAGCGCGCAGGCGCAGACGCTCACCTGAGCACGCTAGCGCTGCCGCCACCGCCGCCGCCGCC
>BOPP01000159.1:3043647-3068909 GCA_017312745.1 Gryllus bimaculatus | reverse complement strand
GGGGGGGGGGCAGGCGGTGACCAGTTGGTTATCTGGACGGTCTTCCTGCGAGCGGAAGGAAGACGCATGCGTCAGCGGCCGATGATTAGGTGATTCAGAGACAAACATGGAGCAAGACGTGCGAGTTCTGGGCAATTGTTCAAAGCTCTACTTCCAACTACTGAAACCAGACTACTTTTCGAAAATATTGTCGTCGAGTTATAAGATCGTGACAAGAAATTTCAGTCATTGGAATATGTTATACTGAAAACGTAATATAGAATATTTAAAAAAAATACGAAGTTAATTATATGGAAGAAAAAACGATAAAACACATGCATGAAAAATAATTATAATTACGATCTAACATTCTCAACCTACGTGATCAAGAAAAAGTCACTCACTAGACATAGAATACAAACATCTATGTCGGTAAAATAATACTAATAATTTGGCAATGATGATTTACAATACTAATAGTATGATTAGTATCTATAGAGTAATGTCAGCTCCAAACAATTATACAGTTTGTGGCTTCTTTCATCAAAATTGTGAAAAAAAAATATATAATTTCTTTTGAGCCCTAATAAATTGTGACATGAAAACTAAGAAACTTATTTGATTGATTGAGTACTGATTCCGCGCGCGTGAGCTGCTAAGGTCATTAGTTCCGTAAGTGTAGTACATGTCCTCCTCGAAAGGTGGCGGTGATCGTCCCCCGATGGATGGCAAGATCCGGCGCCGGCCTACTTCCGGCTAGCAGGGTTTTCCATCCAGGTATCTCCCCCTAGCACGGTACCGCCGCAGCCCTGAAAAACTCTAAGGCTTCCGACCGGTCTCCAAGTATGTGTGAGAGTGTAGTGCAAGGAAGTGTGTGGGTAAATGAGGGGTGAGAATAGGATAAGGAGGAGGAAGGAAAGACCGCGCGCCGCACGTGGCCCGTTTGTTAAGGTACTGCTCCGGTATTCTTCTGGTTTTCATCGAGGAGACCACTAGTCTAGAAAATCCTGCCATCGTCAGGACTCGAACTTAGGACCCCCGGCCAAAGGCGTTGCAGTCACATCAAGTGAAGCCCTGGGCCATCTCTCCTGTTTTATCACTTAGTTTACAAATCACTTTACACATTTGCAGAAACTCTCAACGTGTCCGAGAAAAGTTTCTCCGCCATTCGCTTCGGACCCCGGCCGCCGAGGCGTCGTCGAGTGGGTGCGTTTTATTTTTTTAAATTTAAAATCGCATTAACAGCTAAGTAATAAGCTACCATTATAGATTAACGATGGAGTTAACAGTATGATGTGATACGGTGATGGTGAGAGTGAAAGGACGAACACAAATACAACCATGCCTGAGGCGGATCTCGAACCTACGATCCTTCAGTCTGAGATCGCTACGGCACCGAGTGGGTGGGCCGCCGTTATGTGAAGGTGCAGCGGTGACGAGTCTAAGGCGGAACTCGGCGGTTCGCTGGCGTAGGAAGCTCTTCCGAGTAGAAGCCCACTTCGGCTGCACTCGCCCGGTTTCCTCCTGTGCGTCCTCGAACGGACGAGCGACGCGGGGGATTTTAAGAAGGCTTTTGTTTTCCTTCTAGGTCTCAACTATTTGTCAATACAGTAGATGTCTGATAATCGAAACATGTTCATGGACATGTGCGAAACGTGGTAGGCTCGGAGTAGGAATGCGAAGGCAAATTTAAGATTCATACAGGATTTGTTCCTGATCTTCACTTTTAGTGCAAATAAGACGCGTGTTCTATTTACCGATGGTCCATTTAACCGTTCGTAATCTACTAAAATTAACTTCAATAGCGTTTTCCTTTATTCGTCATAATTAGGTGGTTTACGATAATATATTTTAGCACTTTCAATTAGATTTTGCTAATATTTGACACGTGAATAATTAAAATATTTAAACTTCGGGTTAAAAATGTAAACAACAAAGGTTAAAGCTAGGAAATGACTCTTTAATTGGTTTTATTGTTAGGTTTAACAATTTTCTTTCACCCAGTCTTGATAATAAGATTTCAATGTAACTATGTTCTCTCTTACATAAATTTGGGAGAATAATTGATAGTACCTAAGTCAATATTTTTTTTTGCGTAATTGTATTCCACAAACTCCAAAAGTAACTATTATTTCAGCTCGTTTACACGGAGACTTGAACAAAGGGAATCTTCCACTCGCTGAAAGCCTTCAGTCGATAACTGATCCGAGGCACCACCTTGTTCGATGGGTGGGCCATATGCGTGGAGCAAAGAGCGAGAACACAAGGAGTGGGTACTCTCGTTTCGCCATTATCACAGATAAGAGCTTATCGCTCTTCAACCTGCCACATAGTTTGCTGCTACTCCCAAAACACTCTAACCTTCCGCAAAATATAATTTTGGGGCGATATTTCACGTCAATAAACGTTTCTATCTAATTAAAAAATAAAGCAAATTCTTTTGAAACTCTTATCTTGGCAACAAAAATAAGAAATCATTAAATTTTACGCTCATTTCAACCTGCAATAAAGATTATCCTAGTAAATAAAACTGAAAATTCCTCGGATTCCAGGGTATAACGTCTTGTCCGAATGATGTCACATGATAAAATGCTGTTGCAACTGTTTTCCCTCCTTAAGACTTATTCTCGTAGAGTACGTTGCTTCCTGCGTCATCTGATATTCCTGGTAATACGTCTGTTACACAAACGGGTTTCACTGCTAGCATGGCAACCTTACACAATTTGTAATCCAGAAACGCAATCAGTAGTTTCTCAGTATTGTTCTGTTATACTAATATCCGAACCAACTCGCATGTTTACAATCAATTAAGTTCTTTTCCAAGGGGAGACCTGTCTGATGGCGTGGAAATATGTATTTCAATTTCTCGTGAGAACTGGAAGGTGTTTGTATTTGCCTATTAAACAAGTTTCCAAACGTACTTACCCTGGTTGCTAGCTTTTTCCCGCACTTAACACCGTAAATATAACAAGGACTGCGAATGACGCTATATTTTTTTTTTCAAACAGGGTCGTACAAAGTTCATTTGGCCTACATGATAACGAAATTCCCGTGAGATTACGAAACGCTGAGTCTCAAAATCGGCTATACACGAGAAGTGTTCCGTTCAGTTTACGTGTGAGAGCTTCTCTATCTTGAAAAGAAATAAAGCAGAAAGGTGCTACAAATGAACTACTCGATAACTTGTTGAAAGATTGATTCAAACAAACTGACAAATAATACAAAAGCATCATAATGCAGAAACAAGCAATGTGTTTGAGATCAAATACTTATTTCATTGACGACTCAAAAGAGTAAATGCTTCATGCAACAATACAAATGTGCCGTAATACATGAACAAATAAAATATTTATTCATTAGTTTCGACAAAATTATTTCTCGCGCCACCGTGTCATACATACCATAACAAATTTTTATTACGATGGATTCCACAATCCCTGTAGTATACCAAAATATTCTTAACTCATACTTGAGGTATTGAGGGATTAATAGACAACAGTTGCTGGATGTTTATATTTTCATCATATAATACTAGAGTAAATGGGTGTTGTTAGGAGAATATTGATAACATAACAAACTTATTTTCAACTTGGGAAGATTGTTAACCCGACACAACACTTCCTAAATGTAGGATGTATTGGCATAAAACTGACACGATGTGATTCACAAATTAACACATTCAGGAAAGCCTTCTTGCCAGTGTCGGGAATAGTTTTGTCCCAGTCCGTTCTACAGAATTTGTTTCGCCAAACAATAGTTGAGGAAAATCTCATATCCCACTTTCCACGAAACGTCGAATAAGATGTAAGCCTCTTCCTGGTGACGTCGACTCCAGAAAAAGCTCCCGACCTGGCCGACATCCGCGGCGGAAGCGGGGCGGCGCGGGGCGGCGTTGGGCCGCCACTGGGGCACTGGGCGGCGTCGGGACGCCCAGAGGGCGAAGCGCAGCGACGCGCGCACAAAATCAAGATTAACAGGCAAGTTATTAAGCAAGGGACAGAAAGGGTGGCGTATACTACTTTGATTGTCGAACAACGGTAAATGTGTGAGCAAATTTCCCATATCTGAATTTATTCACAATTTAATTCATTGATGTTTAATAATAATTAATATTCAATTTTAAGTATTAACCAATGAATCCCAGAAAATATTACTTATCACAAAAATTGACTATGAATATTAAAAACTTGCGGATTAATTGTCGAATTATCATATGAATATTAAATATGATCCTATTCTTTGCTTTCTCACTTTGTAATATTTATTTATTTTCACAGATTTATAGAGCAATTAAAAAATACTTTTTCCCAATAATTACTGTATATAATATTTTATATATAAAATTATAAATGCTGAACATTAAGAGCACAAAAGTTTTCAATTTTCAATGCGACCTAAAGTTAAGAGTGGGAAAATTCTAAGAGATCGAATAATTGCGAAAAAAATTAGGTTGATACCATGTTGCGGAGAATTAATTAGCCTTCCTCTCTAATCAATTTAAAATTAAGCGACCTGCAATGTAAGTAGAGTGAAGCCTTCCTTGCCTACGGGATTATTTTCGGCCTCCGTTTCGGCCGCAACTGGTGCGCGCTTGGAACAGGGGGTGGGCGGGGTGTGAGGGGGCGGGGCGATGGGAACGGCTCCGTTTTTTCATAACAAAGCGTAAAATAGAGTCCTATGTTCCCCTGGCGCCAGTCAGTAAGAACTAGCGCGCCGCGATTAGGTCCGGAATATACGGCTGCGGCTGAAACGCCTGGGAAACGCAGACGCCGCGCCCCCTCCCCGCCCGCGCCCACCCTTCCCGGCCGCTGCGCACGCATGCACGCGAATTCTTCGCCATCTCTCGTCGCCACCTTGCTCCACCTGGCCCCCCGGTTCCCTCTCGTCATCGGCAAGCTCCGATTGCATGTTCAGACCCCCGCACAATTTACCAATCGCGTGTCCTCCCGCCGCCTCAATCCCTCGACCCAAACTCTCGCCCCGTGCCCGGCACAAACGGACCAACGCTTATCCCCACCATATACCGCCCGACCAACCTCCATCCCCGCCTCTCGAAGCCGCCGTCTCATCTCCGCGACTCGCCTCCGCCACGCCACTGTCACCTTTTTCCTCCATCGTCACCGCACTGTCCCTCATGATCTCACCAGTCTCTGCTCCATATTCGCCTCCGATCCCGCAGTACCACTATATCTCCTTCAGCGGCCCCACATCACGACCACACCGCACCCAATAAACGGCCTATCCATTGCGTCTCAGCCGGCCGTAATTCACCACATTCCTTGAAATCTCCGTTTACCTCTGTCCGTGCACCTCCGCCCCATTCAGCCATTCTGCTCCTGCCCGCGCTGTCCTCAAGACTTCACTCACGCTCTGACACCGTCACGTTCTACGGTGCCGTTTCCGCCTCACCCAGCTCTTTCTCTCACTCTGGCCGCCTTGCCGTCAACCCCAACGCCCCCCCTTTCCCGCCTCCGCCTTTAGCGGCAGCGAGTTGCCCCGGTCACACTCCTCACATTCCTCTCGTATCGTACTGGTATGTGTCGTGTCGTGGTTCGTGTCGAGTCGAAGTCGTGTCGTGCACGAGATAGTGCGCGACGCGCGTGCCGCTTCGCCTGCAGAGGTGCGGGGTTGAGGAAGCGCGTGCGGAGCTGCATTCCGAGAGGTTGGCAGCGCTGGCGAAGGGGCGGGTGGCGGGCTGTTCTCGGAGACGGAACGAGGACGGGATGTGCCAGCCAATCGAGGTACGGCCTGTCGAGGCGGGGGGAGGGGGGGGGCAGCATGGGAGCGGACGAGAGCAGCAGATCGAGGCGATAAGGCGTTTCATAATTCACACAAACACGCTCGCTTGCAACACATAAGTAATGCGCATAAAATGTCTGTACTTTATATGCTAGGAAGGTAATAAATAGATAAACCTCTCGATAAGGCGTACCCGGAAATCTCGGAAATCCTCCATACATTTTTTAATTTCACAATTTAAAACAGTAGTGAGGTTGTACATAATTAAACAAATTATTGCTTTATGTACAAAGAATTAAATATTGAGGTGTAAATAATGCAAAAGTTACTATTATACAAATTTTATATTTTTAAGAGTCACACATATCTGAAGGTTCTCTTTTGATATTAGATATTTAGGTGATAAATTCGTCTCTCGATTGAAATTATATACAAACATTTATCGGAAAACGTTGTTTTCTTTGCAAATAATGGAATGTACTCTTAAAAGCATTCCAGTGCAACTAATTAATAATTTTCTCTCAATTGATAGTTTCAGACCACTTCTCTTTTACCTAAACGCATCGAATGGGAAATAATTTTTGAGTATAGATTCATATCGCGTACGAACATTGCCCCGTCTCGTCATTGTAGAATTTGGTCCCCACTCAACATGCCACGAAATAAGTACCACACACCCGCAGATATTGAGGTGGCCATGCTCGTTTGTGGTCGTATCTACGTATCCGTGTGCTTTAGCCCAGAAAATGAATTCTTTTGCGAATAACTTTCTAAAAACAGGAGGGGAAAACTGTACTAATTTGACTTTATCTTTGGTGTATTGTTGTTAAAATTGAAGTAAATCACTGTATATCTGAAAATGTTGGGCAGGAAGGTAGGAATATATTGTAGACTCACTAGCATTTAATTTGAACTTTACACGTTGATATGTGAAAGTATGAAAAACTGCTTATGTTCCTTCACAACGGTAACAGCATCAAAATATGTCGTTCCTGCCGGTGGTGGAAAGTTGAAACAAACTGTACACATTGTACTGAGTATGACAATGAGTTCATTGTACATGAACTTGAAGTACAGAGAATAGCTGTAAGTTAGACCACCTCAATGTCGAGTGAAACTGCACAAGTAGGACGTCAGAGGAACAGGCAAGATTGGAATCTAATATTCACAGAGCTAATAAAATGTCAGATCTTTCAAGTGTTTTTTTCCAAGGCCTTCTCTCGGGCAATTCTTGTAAGGAAGAGAAATATTCCCGTTCTTTTGTAGCATTGGAGGCTTCGTGTCATTACATAAAATGCGAGTTGTGTTGCCGGAAAGGAACAGAAATATAAAAGATTTCGTTATGAGAAAGAATCTGAGAAGCACTGGCTTGAACGTCGTAGCAACGAGGGAAGAGAGAGGCGTATATTAGATTGTCGAAAACATTTCTACAGTGTAAAATAGAGGAACTAGAGATATAGTTCACGAAGAAATTAAGAAACATTTACAACAAAAAAAATCTGGAGATAAAAAAGAGATAGGATAATATAGAGAAGGAGAAAATTCCTCGAAAACCCCTACCATTATTATTATTATTTGCGTATCGTCGATTTCTGACCACGTAACACATTCTCTTCCGTACCAGTCATATTCTCTCCCAGAAGGACATTAACTTGTGTCATTATGGGAGTCAGCTTTAGGGCAGTGTCCCATGGTAAGGCAAGGTTGTTAAGCCTTGAATTACAAAATAAGAGGTGATAGGATGATGTCGACGATACGTGATCGAGACCTTTTTGAACCATCTCAGCATTAGCCTGTATGACCGTGGGAAACCCCAAAAACCCCGGTCAGGATGTCACGCCGGGGATCGAACAAAGACCTCCCGACAGTGAAGTCAGTGCGCTATGCTCTCAGCTACTTCGCTTGGTTAATTATTATTATTATTATTATTATTATTATTATTATTTGTTTTTATCGTCGTGGAGACGCAGAAAGTGCAAAACAAGGACCCAAGAGGGGCAAAAGCGCGTCCTCAGAAAACTGCAACCGACGTTCCCACACCGCCGCCCCCTCCCAAGCAGATCTTCGCCGGCCCGCCTCGCATGCAGATTTTAACGACGCTCTTCGTTACGGGCTAATTGGCGGCGCCACTTACTCCGCGGCGACGTGCGACGCGAGGGTCACCGAAACGCCCGGCGTTTCCGGCAGAACGCCTCGGCGCGGCTGCAGCCTCGTTCTCACATGCAGCCCCCGCCTCCGGGCGCGTGTTTACTCTTGTTAAGACGGCGCGTGCGCAGATTTGCAGCTAACGAACGCCAACAACGGGCCCTAACAACTGAACCACTTAAGACCGGGAGAACCAAATAAGGAATACGAATATTAATTATGGTGCAATAAATAATTTTATTCATTATCTCTCCATTGATTATTTCATTTTGCAAACAAGACAAATTTTCACAGAACGTAATCGGACCCCGAAAAGAAAACAAAAAATTCGCATTGAAGGTTTGAAGTTTTAATTGTAACTGAAATGAAAGTGTGTGAACAGAATTGAAAAAGAATACTTTTCCACATTTCGTTGGAAAGCGAGTGTATAATAATTGCACGAACGTTGGCGGTCGCTGTTACAATAATTTACTACTATTCTTCACTATTCTCTAGAATGTTAATACGTAAACGAGGTTGAGATGTGCTTGATTAAGGGTACACTGCCGTTCATTTCACAAAAGCCATCCAAATGCACCAGCGAGCTGATGAATGGCTTGTTAAATCAAATGCTGCAAATATCAACAGTTAATTAAACGGAAACATGCACGATCATCGCGTGCGAGCGCGACAGAAATGACGCAGCAACAGGTGAATGGAAGCATTCGGCAACAGGTCGCCTGACCCGGCGTCGGGGCGGAGCGGGGCGGAGCGGGGCGGAGCGGGGCGGAGCGGGGCGGAGCGGGGCGGAGCGGGGGCGATCGGGGCGGGCGAGGAGGAGAGAGTGCCGTCCAAGTGGTCGCTTGGAGACAAATTGCATCGGCCTCAATGACGGGGCGAACTCTTCCTTCCCCGTGAGGAAAAGCAGCGCCTCCGGCCCTCGCCAGCTGCCCTCCGCGCAGCCCTGCGGCGTTTCGTCTCATTAGCGCCCCGGGGCTGGACGCGCGGTACCCAACGGGCTAGGAGCAGGGGCGCCAATTCCGCTACCACCCGTCTGATGACTCTGTCCATCTCTTAGGGGAGAGGAACCAAGGAATTTACCTAACGTGTCGAAAATCGGTGAGACTGTGCCGGAATGTAGTTCGACAGCTCTGATCACCGGCAGCCAGGCGAATGCCGAAGCGGCATCCTATTCAACGGGCCAATGACAGCGCGCGAGGTCAGGTGTCGATCCCGCTAGCCCCCCCCTTCCCCCGCCGGCCGGATGACTCGCTCTCCACACCAACTCCTCTGTCCATCTGCGGGTCAACTTCCAGAGTACAGGTAATACAGGTACAGGTAGTAAGAATTTACCTGATGTGTTTGATATCGGTGGAATTGTGGTGCCTACCGGAATCTAACTCGTTGGTCTTTGATTTGTGGTTTCTTTGTTTTCCCGATCACTGCCAGGCGAATGCCGCAGCGCCATCCTAGTCAATGGATAACGAACTGCGCATGAGCTGAGCGCTCAATTCCACTAGCATGCTCTCACCGGCCTGTTTGTCTGATGATTCGCTTACCTACCTCTGAGGCTACCCGCAGGGTAGATGACAGAGCGCAAGCCCCCTCTTCACTTAGTAGTTTATTTCAGTTGTACGATATAATCCTGGCATGTTGAATTCGTAGACCGTACACCAAGTTTGCGGAACAAATACCGATAGCGACAAGTGTAAAGGGAACGTCGGGACTCAAGCACAGTGGTTGAATCTGGAAAGATGTCAGGAAGTTCCCTGATGTGTCTAAATGTTGGTGAGTTGGCGCCTATCGGAATCGAATTCGTAACCCAACTCTGATCACTGGTGATCGTTAGCTGTAGCTGATGGGACAGGAGTAGAGCCGCCCTTCTAGCTAGTATTATCACCCGCCCGCCCGATGATTCGCACATCCACTCTTTTGACCATCCCTGGGTCTACCAGTAGAGAGAGGAGGTCAGAGCGCAAGCTTCCCACTTCTGGGTTCAACTCTCCGTCCTTTCACGTGGCGCCTGTGGTGGATACAGCAGGTTCGCGGAGGAGACGCGCGAAAAAGCAACGCCTAACGGATCGGAGAGCCAGAGACAGGCAGGTAGCGACTACGAATCCGGCAAGTTGCCAGCAATTTACATGATACGTTCAACATCGATGAGTTTGTGTGGCCTCACGATTTAGAATTCACAGACCGACTGTTCTTATCAGCCGTATTCGGGGTGACTGACGGAGCAGCTTCTAAAGCAATGGGCCACGGACAGTGCAACCCATGTAATGCGCAGGAGAAACACGAGGAAAAAGACACCATTCGTCTGATAGGGCGGCAAAAGGGGGTGTGAATCCCGCTAGCATACTCATCCGCCCGTCCACTTGGTGACTAGCTCACCCACACCCATGACCATCTCGGGACATTCACATGGTAGCGTTCAGAGTGCTAGCTTCCCAACTTGCCACTTCTGGCTTCAAATCCCGGTCGCTGTGGACATGGTGGTGGATGGAGAAATTCGCAAAAGATTTCCTCAGGATTCTCTCGTTCCCCCCGCCTCTCATTCCACTCATTACTACGCCATTAGTCGCTCTAACACCCGACATTAAGTCATCACACCTCAACGTGCCTGTCGAGACGTAGAGCGTGATGGATGATCTGGCTACGAAACACGGCCCACATTTTGTCCCCTTCTGGCGATGCGAGCTATCCGAATAGAAATAAAACAAGACCCCGGCTCATCTACTCGCTACTTCGCCTGCCTCTTCGGACGTTTTTCCTTGTGCACTTAGCGCAAAGACATTTTCCATTTGACCCTTTCTAACACGTTTGTTAGCCGTGCGTTTGTCCCTTACCCTCATTCGTCTGAATGTTCTTGACCGAAGTACGTAGCTATTTACCCACTCATCTGCGTGACTATGCAAACATGTTGGAACAATGGAGTGCCAATTGCATGTCCAGCTCCAGGATTTAAAGACAGTAAAGGACAGAAGATCGCAGATGTATACAATGTGGTAAAGCAGAGAGAGGCCTTTTTCGATCAGTGTTGAATCATCCTTTTTATCAGATTTTTTTATGATACCAACAGATACATATTGAACATATGAGATTTTCGAATTGACATTTCTATCACAAACCATAAGATTGACGTAAGTTAATCTTAAAATATTTAAGTGAGTGAGTGTCTGACTATTGATAGCGGGCGCGTCGACCTGTTAG
Source organism: Gryllus bimaculatus (assembly GCA_017312745.1). NCBI lineage: Eukaryota > Metazoa > Arthropoda > Insecta > Orthoptera > Gryllidae > Gryllus > Gryllus bimaculatus. The sequence goes on along the minus strand of BOPP01000159.1, from coordinate 3,057,857 downwards.
GCCAATGATCCCGTAAAGTGCATGTTGTACACACAGATATGGCATCCTTCGCCGCAGAAACACGAGACAAGTCGACTTGCAGTTTTTTTCTTTTCTTTTAAGAAACCTCATCCAGAGAGCCACCATCCCTACTGACCGCATCCCTACCAAAAGCACTCGTACAGTGGATGCCGTATGTGGAGACAAGGACGAGGAAAAGAGATTACGCCCCCTCCATCGCCTGTTTGTTAGGGCTGTGCTCCGGCATTCACCTGATATTGGTCAGAAAAAAACAAGAAATCTACCGATCAGGACAATCCACCCTAGAATTACCCCTTCACAACAGCTGAAGCTGTATAACAAGTGTTACAAATTAGCCATTGTCGGATCTCGAACGCCAGGCTTAACGATCAACGCTTCAAGTATTTAAAATAAAGAACAATTATAGATTTACACTGAATGAAAACTATGTCTTCTTAAACGGCAAATACAAATATGCGTTATGATAATTGCAGATAACATCATTGTATAACTTTCATTGTGAAACGATAACATGGTGTACAAAAAAAAGTTTTCCCGTTCTTCAAAAAAATGTATGGGTAAGGAATTCTGGTAGACTGGTTGATAGACGTAGTAGGGGGTCACGAGACACATCGAAAAGCACTTCTTAACGCGCGTCATGAGATGAAAGGTGCCCCATGTAGGGATGCCAACCGTCTTCCCTTTCGGGAGATAGTCCTCTATTGATGTCAATTGTCTCCTCGCCCTTCTTTGTATTTTAAATGTCCTCCTTTTAGTAAATTTTAACTTTTTTTTATTTATTTTACTATATGACTAACATCCGTTACGCTTGTATCGTTTATTGATTAATTTAGAATATAAAACATTAATATCCTTTTTCTCAACGCTGGCACATGATAATGCTTCCGTATAGCAACTAAAATAAAGAGATGCTTAGACCATCTTGATCAGAATTTTGTGAAAGAACCTTTTCAGTTGAATCGCAAGTGGATAGAAGAAAGACATGAAGAAAAAGAGCTGATGTTAGTCTAAATTAAATATATAAAAAGAATTGTTTTCCTTATCGAGTATCCTCTCTTTTACAAGAACATTGTTGGCAACGCTAGCCCCAAGCGAAGTAATTTAAATTGTCCTCCTAGCAACTAAAAATGTCGCAGGCATGATAATGTTCCCGTCTAGCAACTAAAATAAAAGAGATGCTTAGACCATCTTCATCTGCATTTTGTGAAAAAACCTTTTCAGTTGAATCGCACATGAATAGAAGAAAGTAATAGAGCTGATGTTAAGCTGATATTAGTCTAAGTTTAATATTTATAAAACGAAATGTGTTGCTTTTTTTCTGCATGAACATTGCTGGCAAGGCTAGCCCAAGCGAAGTCAACAGGCCGCGACGTTGCGGGACTGCGGTGGGTCAGTGCACCTCCCGCCACTCCCTGGAGGGCGACTGGAGCGGAAATGAAGGGTCGGCGGACACCGGGTCATGCCCGAGCAGCTCCGCCACGAGACAGAGGAATTCAAAGAAAGCCGCCGCAACTATTTTAAATTCATTTAACGAAGTTATCAGGGTGGACGCAGTGTATTAAAAGAATTGTAAAACCGCATTCGAAGAAAAAGAAAAGCTCTTGTAAGTAAATTATTTCGAACGAGCATTTAGCCTTTTGATTCGGCAATTTCTTACGTGGCTTTTGTGTGTGTGTGTGTGTGTGTGTGTGTGTGTGTGTGTGTGTGTGTGTGTGTGAAAAACATTTCAAGAGATCAAGGGTCTCCACAGTCAATGAAATAATTATATGCGTCGTCATTGCCAACAATAACAAATATTGTTGGCAATGACGACGCATGTAATTATTTCATTGGAAATGCGAACGGTAACTCACCACAATACCTATACTCCAGAGTCAAGCCACAAGACGGTCTGTTGCAGCTGCAGAAGCAGGAAACAACTGATCCTCTTAGTTATATATGAAAATGCGGGCTTGCAGGGCTCTACTTCTATCTACCACAAGTTCGGGAAAATCTTAATAATACTTGCCCACGCGTTTTTAACAAATGAAAGAAAGGAAAATATTTTAGTGTACACCGTGGTATAGTTTCATTGTCTGATAATTTTGTAACGATTAAATACCATCATTATAATATGTTCTACCGAAACTGTCTTTAGTAAAAATGAAAATAGAATAAAAGTACTGGATGCACTTGAAAATATTTAAAGGGAAAATATAAATTTTGTGGAACTTTTCTTACATTACCATGTATTTTACTACAATTCAGTTTTCTATTATTCATTTCTAATCATGAGCTAGGAATTGCAGCTGAATGCAAAAGCAGTATTATGAAACTCCACGCGTGTTTGTGATACAAAGCGAAAGATTCTCAGCATTAACTTTACCAACTTTTTATTCTGATAAGTCTCTTTCCGTGAAATGATTATCGAAGAATATGCATTATTCAGGATAAAAAGTAAATGTAACTCTATTATGGGGTTTTATATCAGATCAGATTATGATAGTCAAAACAACAAATGCACCTTATAAAAATGAAAAAGAAACTAGGTAAAGATTTGGGTCTTTCTCTTCGAGAACCTATTCAACTTCAGCTCCGAAATGCACCATACATTTAACAGGTTCCAAACAAACCTTTCGCATAAATTTGCTCGAAAAGAACCTCCTTAATTCCAGGTCATACATACCATTTGGTACCGCTCGTTATCTGCGGTGAATGTGGGTGAGAATACGCTTCAAACAGAGGAGGCTTCGGCCTGAAGTTTGAGACGTCGCTCGCTACCGTAATAAAACGGCTGGCCTTAAGGCGCAATAAAACGATTTGCAGGGGCTGTCTGGAAACTCTCTCCTTCTGCCCCAGCCCGTCTCGCACCTGCACCCTGCCGCGCAGCAGAACTGGCTTTCAAATTGCCAATACCAGACCTTCAAACACGCGAGAAATCACATCCAAACCTGCAAAGACCCGTCGAGCAACTCAATTCCGTTTCAGACGATCGGGGGATATCGGTACACACGAAAACCTCTTTTCCTGTAGCCCAAGGAAAGACTAACATGTAAGGGCAGCGTTTTGTGAGAGCACGTTTGTGAAATTGGCTTAGCGGATGATTTTAAAATAAATTGTCCATGAAATAATTATTTGGTGCGTGGTCAAAAGGGCTTAAGTCACTATTTGTCAACTTTTAGTTTTTCGTTCAATATTGGTCAGTGGCATTGCATTTAATATTATTATCGGGGCTCAAATAATATTAAGATTTTAACTATAAACGATGGCTTGTGTTCTTCTAGACATTATTGTGTCAAAAAACAAACTGGAGAAATAGCAACTTAAGCCCTTTTGACCACGCACCCAAAAATTATAAATAAAGAAATTGCAATCATCATTTCATATACGTTTACACTTTTGAGAGAAGACAACAACTTTCGGCTGGATTTTTGTAAACTTAAGTTGATTCTTTACATCTACTGCCAGTATAAACAATTTTCACTGTTTTGTTCAAGACTTTATGTTCGAATTATCTATTATTTGAAATGTGTATTACATTTGACAAACTAAATCGAACTTGATGAAACATTGATAATTAATATGCATATAAAGGATAGACTCTACATTTCAAATTTTTGGATTGTATTTTTATACCTTACCTGCTATAAGAACACATTATTGATTCGAACTTCTCGGTTCGTAATTGAAGTATTGTGCGCCTCACATTTTATCGTGAAAAGAGATAAGATTAATGATACAAAGCTGTTCATACAGTTACGTACCGCTTGCCTGATCATTGTCTGATATTTACTTGAAAGCGAAGGCTATAATTAGGCAGATATGAACTATTTTCTTAGTTTTTTTAAATCAACTCAAAAGCGTTCGATTAGAGTAACACTGTGTTTTTCAATTGCATTAATATTCACAAAATATTGTTATGTTTGGATGTGATATTGGATGTGATGTGAAGTGTACGTGAATATTGTTATGTTTGATTTGCGACATGAGTTAATATACAAAAAAGAAGCATATTATCTAAGATACATCAAAATAACAAAAGGTATACTTAACTATGAAAGAGCGTCTTAAAATTATCATTGTTCGTGACAATCTGCCTCACAGATGCATAACTAAGAACCTGTACCTTCAGAAAATTCAAAATACGAGCGGTATGAAGTTATTTCCTCTGAGGTAAGTATCACAAGCTCCAGTTTGTTGGTATTATTTTTGGGAAAGAATGACGTATATTCGCTAGTGTACGCTAGTGTGGCGTTGATCTTCAGCTAGTTAGACAAAAACTTAACGTTAGTGGCAATATCTTCCAGAGTCAGTACAATTCCGTAAATAAATAACGTACATGTGTACTAAAATTATTTTGAAATTTCACTTCGTAATTTTAGAAACTAAGTTTATATAAGAACGTATGAGAGGGAGTCTCGTTACATACTGTAACGTATTAGCCAGCGTGCCTCAGGCCATCTATTGGGACGCTGGGAGCGGATTAGCCTAGCCACAGGAAGTAGGTTTTTCCGTAGGGAGAACGCGGAAACGGGAGACACAAGGCTTTGGGAGTTTTCCGGCTTATATAGAAGCTTTTCACATGTTATAAACAAGCGAGGGGTGGCGTGACGTAGGAGGTCACTGGGCCTCGCCTATATAACAGAGTGGTACAGAGCCAGTGGGTGGGTTCTGGAGACAGCGGGAGAACTCGTGCGTGTACACAAACTTGCGCCACGACGGTGCATATGCGAGCCAGGCTGCGGCTGGAGTCACTAGTTGACGAGCCTGCGGACTTTATGTCCTTGGTGGCTTGCGGTACGGGGGGAGCGTTGCTGTGTGCGTGCTCCGAGGTGAAGAGTGGTTCAGTGCACGATTCACGCCAATTCAATCGGATAAGATCGCTCCTGCGATCGAGGCAAACCAGCCGTTGTGTGCACGAGGACTTTGTTGTCCCACGTGACATCCGGTCACGGAAGCTAGGCTTTGTGCGCGCTTCAAAAGTAGGAGTGGCGAATGCCACAATCAAAACCATCTTCAATCGGGTTTGGGATCGCTCCCGCGATCTGGTAATAGGTCTATCAGAGCTAGGGTGTAAGAAATATTAGTGTATATATTTGTTTTTTGTTTTTCTTTGTTAATAATATATTGTTATACGAAAGCTCTGGTCTCTGTGGTCGCTGTGAGTATCCATGACGTCACAATACGTTCAGTGACTAATTGCTCTTTTGTAAATTTCATTACTTAAAGCATTTATCTTAAATGCTCCGATTAATAAACGAATCACAATTTAAAATGTATGAAATGTTCTACAAAAAGAATGAACGGAAAAATTAATTTTCATGATTTCAGGTTTCACTGAAAAATGAAAAGAAATGGAAAAAGATAGACACTAATGAGAACGTAGAATGATTCCAACAGGACAAGCAATTCAAAATGTGAAAAGGAAATTGAAACTTGAACATTGAAGGAACTATAACATTAAATTGATAAATGAATTAATATGGATAAGACAAGTTTACAATAAGATATGTAACACCAAGGTTAAAGAAAAATTAAAAAATATTTTGCGAAAATAAAATATGGTTAATAAAGATAAGTCAAATCTACGCGTAATGTGGAGTCATTACAAATGTCACGCGTTCTCAACAAATTAATTTCAATACCCGCAATATACATAAGAAAAAATAATCATAAATGTTTAATAGATCAATAAAGGGCAGTTGAATGGGTGCTTGAAAGCACTGCGTATCAAAGGTAAACTTCCTTGCAAGCAACGCATTTGTACGTTTGCGTATGAATACATTTCATTCTAAGAGAACAAGAGGAAAATTATGATTTCTCCGTCTGTGTCACAATTATTAAAATATTCGTATCATAATACAGCCCTCTCTCAAAAGCGTTCTGTTTTACAGTCTTAATGGAAGTTATTTTCCACATTTCGGTCTGCAGAAAGCAATGCAATGAAGGAAAGAAAGGAAGGGAAACTGACGGTTGTGAAATATTCTTGTCTTTGCAAGTAGAGTACTTTCGCACATCCGGCAACGAATGTACGCTTCTGAACGTGAGTTTGTTACACTGGGAACTTTCCTTGGCTGCACGGCGGTGTCTGGAACAGTTTCAAAATTTCGAAAACCTCCGTACGTGTGTGGAATTGGATAAATATATAATGTACTGCAAAGATGACACAATTTCACAAAACATCAGAAGCAATAGAAAGTAGTTCTTAGTATGTAATCATTTATCTAATCCAAATGCGAATACAAGTAATCACAATTATAATTAACAAATTGGCACAATACAAAGAAGATAAACACCAAATATTTATCTCTAAATGTATTTACGTATGAGGGAGTTTAAATTCAGACTGGAGAGAAAGATCATGTAGTCTAGGTATAATCTCAGACCTCTCGGCATATCTGTATGCCAAGGATGAATTAATTATTTATCTTGAATGAAACATCTCCGAAAGAAATATTTGAGTCATTAATCCCAAATATCTCTCTCACAATGCTGGGTTCCGATTTTTCTACACATTTAAAACCTGTCGATCACAAAATCCAACATCCCTCTTTTTTTTGATAATTATACGAAACTCCCATGACAAAATATCATCTCACAATGGAGCGTCACAACCACGAGAATTAAAGAAATTCGTATTTATATGATTGAAGCCTTATATTAAATTGGTTAAATTTCCTTGGTACTCCTTTATCATTTCTCGCCTTACAACGTACTTGTAAAGAGAATAATTTTAATACTGCGGCACAAATGGCCGATTTTTCGTCAGAAAAACTTGTATTCTGGAGCTCTAAATGTGGATAAATCCTGACCTGAATAGGTCAAAATCATGTTTTCCAACTTCCTAAGTAGACAGCATCTGCGTTTGTAGATTCTTTTGTAGAAAAATTGATTCCTGTCAAAACGTCTGTCTGTGATCAATGCATAGAGCCTAAAATAAAATCTTTCTCCAAAATTGATAATCCCCGATCATTCTGGACTAATTCCAGGCCCCGCAAGTAATTTAGTTGTCAGGATGGTTTGATTCTTTGGAAGTACATTACGTGAAACCATATTTCCAAATGTTTATCAAAAATGGAACCATGATTTTATAAGTCAATAACTATAGTTATAAAGTCATTATTGACCATTTTGAGACATTATGACTTCGACAAACATTTAATAAGACATCATTATTGCAAGAACATCATTTCATAAACAACATTTTACCTGAGGTTTATCGATATTTTAGAAACAACATATTTCTTTTAAATTTTTTCTCGAAACATTTCGAGAATAATGATACGTAAACGTGCCGTATCTCTTCTTCTGCATTTATATCTGCAGGAATCCGTCGTCCCAAAGAAAACTTCAGAATCGGCATTAATTTTGACGTCTAACGAGTTACCTTTCTGTCGCGCGTTGACGAAGTTTGAGTTTTTCGAAAAATTTTCCCCTGAGAACGTAAACACCCTTTTGCCGTAATAAACGACGCCCTTGCGTGAGATAATGGGGAGCATTTTTCTCTGACAAAACTTGCGCGCGGCTCCGCGTGGAGCGTGGCGGGCGGCGACGCGGTTTTTGCGCCAGGAGACGCGTTTTTGGCGCTGTCTAATGCGGAGCACGCGCTCGCCCGCCCACGGGCCGCGCGTCCGAAAGTAGGCGTCACGTGCCGGGGTTTCGAGTGAGCATCCAGCGTGCGGGACGGGAGAATGAGATCACCTCAGGCGGAGAGCTGACGGGCGACCTCGCAAACCCCGATGGCTGTGGCAGCGGGTGTAGCCCTGCCCGAACGAAAGGTTGTGGTAGACGAAGGCTTCGGACCGTGTGAGATGGGTCAGTAACTTCAGCCGTTGTAGTCTCTAACAGCTGGGTCTTAGCGCTACAACGCTCTCAGAGACTCTTCACGGCTGAAGTTAATAACCCATCTCACACGCCTTCGTCTACCACAACCTTCCGTTCGGCCCGACAGACGCGGATTTTCGACTTAGGTTGAATTCAACCGCTGTGAGAATTGTAGCGGCCGACTGCTTTGATGGGTAGTTTTCCGTGGTTTCTTCAATCAATACAAGACGAATATCGGCCCAGTCCCGAAACAAACGAGACACGAACTGCGCGAGGTTTTCCTATCATCATCCCCTTCGCTTACACACACACACACACCTTATAAGCACTTCTCTACATCACATTGGTAGACCTGTCGAGAATTTAGAGCTTGTGCAGGCCGAGACGATACCCCACGGGGGAGGTACCTGGAGGCAGATCTCGTAGAAAGCAATGTGTTGGTCTGCGTCGGATCTGACATTTCCGTGAGAAAACCGCCACCTTGCGATAACATGCACTACACTTGCGGTGGTAATGACCGCGCTCTGAAACTCGAACTACTCGCTCACGAAAGCCCCTGAGTCAACGAGTCTCGACTGCGCGGTAAACGACTCGTGCTAGGCAGAGTTCCCATCGATAACATTCCACCAAAGGAAGGTGGCAGTACAACGGCCGAAACGTTGACATCTTTGCCTGAGATCCCCCGTCAAGACTATACAGTAGAATTGTGGTTTCGAATTCCGCGTGTCACTCATCAATTCATAATTCGTCAGATATGTAGAAAACCCATAAGCCAGCAAAACGCGTACCAAACTTGTCGAGAGTGGGGTAGGAACTTTTTTATCATATTCACGTTTTCTCCTTCGAATTTTTACTATTTACGTAAATGATTTATTAACGAGATACTAACGCACGATGACACTGCCACTATGGGTTGGGCTTTGGTTTTTTGGAAAACGAACTATTGATAAAACAGAATCACACTAAACGGTTCAATAATGTCATCATCTCCTACTCACACCAACATTTACTGGAACATCCTGGTCGAATCCACAACTAGAATAATCGCGACCAGAGACAGTCTTTGGTCTAATCAGCATTAAAAAATTACTAGTATTTGATTTAGCTCAATATGGTTGAGTCCGTGAAAACCGTCATACTTAGACAATCATTCTTATGTGAATATATGAATGAAGTTTATCATGTTATTGTCAGTATATTATTGAATTTATGAATAAAAGTAACTTGACGTTGTTTTTTTTTTCAAATTACCGAAAACACCTTAACGTCAATAATTAATAAAAATTGTTACTTACACTAATATTTTGCAGAGGTACTGCAAATTAAATCACTTCCTTCTATGTCTCCTCTCCAAATGTTGAGTGTCTGACACGGATACCTCACATTCAATGACTGTGAATTAGCTAAAGTGGATGGAAAAAAGAGTCATGCCACGACGATGGAAGGACTAGGCAAAAACGTAGTAGTCGAGGAGTAATCTCCCATAATGAACTTCAGACAATTTATTGCAGTTACTATGAGGTAAAAGCCTGTGGGTTGGGTGATAAAATATTTTCCCAACTATAATAGTTCGTGTTTCTACCTGAGCTTGATGGGGCGTATCACGTACTTCCTAAAATGTGAAATTTTAAATGGAAAATCTTCTCTTAACTTAGCAACAGTTTTATGCTTCCTCTTTCAAACGATGATCGGGAAAATTTTCTTTTGGATAAATGAAGACATTGGAAAATATTACATCAGCCACTTTACGGTACCTTATCACAAATACGAGTATATAAAACCTACATTGAGGTTTGAATCTACAAATGTAAAACTACTATTGAAAACATAAACAGCGATCTCAGTGACGATTTCACAGAAATCAAAATAAATCGGTGTCCATGTGCCCACAAAATAAATCAATTCCCACAATCAAAATCACTCCTTTTTAAAAATATTTGTATAAATCCATAATTTTTGACATTTAATTTAGAATCTGCATACGAATACAACCATTTAATTCATTACCAGGATTTCTACAGGAAACTTCTAGCTCCTGTTTCCAAGCAAAGAGGCCTCTCAATCTTTCTGCATCGTACTTGGGAAGTTCTTCATTAAATGAAGTGTGAATCACTTTCGTTCCCTTATAATTTCGTATTCGATCGCAGAGATATGCATTTACATCCGCCGAAGTGGAGGAACTTCTGGGACTCAGCACCTGGGGCTGCATGTGAAAGGCACTGCGCTCTCAGGGCTCCTCCACTCCTTCCTGTCGCCACTTCTACTCAGACCCTCTGTTCCCGCCCCGCCCAGCCCCACCACACCTGTGTTCTCGCCACTCTCCGGCCTCGCCCCGCCCACCTCTCCCTTTTCCGCTCTTCGCAGCCATTTCAATTCTGTCGCCCCATAGTTGGAAATGGATTTCCCTGCTTTCATCCCGTGCCGCTCCGGTGTACGTCTAGCCGCACCCCCGGAATCCGCTTTTCATTGCGGCGATTCTCAAAGTCGCGCCGCCTCTCCGTTTCCTCATGTTAACCCCGCTCACTGCCAGCCTCGCCCGCCTGCTTCTCACCTTTCCCTGCCCCGCCGCCCACTGCCAACGCACCTTGGCTCAATCCGCTCCGCTCTCTGAGCGCTAAGCACGCGCCCGCACATCATTTCGCGTCGACTTAACTCTGTTTCACCCCTTACAGATTTACACCCCTCTCCACTGAGAGGGCGGCTGGGGTGTCTCAAGGTAACAGCCGTGATCGGTATAGTGCCTCTGACGAGGAGCTCCTACGGTTCGGGTCTGACGCTGGCGGAGTTTCATTACCAGCTAGATCAAATTCATTCGCTGTCTGGAGAAATTATAGCGGCCGGTCGCTCTGATCGGAAGGTATCCACGGGTTCTCTGATCCGTACCACACGTATGCCGGGGCAGTATGCCAACAAAAGGGCCACGAACCGTGCGCGATCTTTTCTTTCTCATCCGTGGCCATCCCCTCTCCTTACACACACACACACACACACACACACTTCACTAGCAGACAAATCGAGAGACCTGTACAGAGCTTAGAACTTGTCCCGGCTGGGGCAGTACTTCGCTGTGGGAGAGAACTGGGGAGGGAAATTCCTCGTAAGTCGATGTGTACATCGGCGCCTGATCTCACCATCCAACGGGAGAGGAACGCCACCCCGTCCAGATATCTCCCCCGCTCACAAATACACAAACGAGTCTAATGACCCTAACAGATCTGATGCCCGGAAACACCAATCAGTGCGCTAGGAGCTGGCCGTGACAAATCCTCTCCAGGCCACGCTCTCCCCATCCCAGTCTCCACTCGCTTTCCACCCCCGCCCCCACTCCACTCCACTCACCACCACGCGGAGAAGGGCCATTTATTTAATAAGCGCCTGCCCATTGTGGCCGGGCGATGCGTGCGATTGCGGGAAAGCGAAAGGGCCTTCACTTCCTGTGGGCGCGCGCATGCGATTCCATTATCCCACCGGCGCCTCCTTCTAAACAGTTTCATAAGCTGAATGCAGCCGTCTCCTTTAACAGCCCCGGGCAGCCAGCCACCGGCCTTTTGTGTTTTGCCTCGGAATAACTTCTGTCGGCGCAGGAACGCCTATAAATTCTTAGGAGGGAGTTGTGATTCACGGCAAGCAGAAGCCTCCTAAAAACAACTCCGTAAGAAGGAGCGTCAGGAAGGCAAACAGGAAGAGCGTTGTTGGGAAGAAAAATGGGGGAAATATTAGAAGTATGCGTATTCACAAAGGCAAGGAAATATGGATGGAATTCATGAAGAGGTCACACGTCATTTCTCTTGCATGCGAAATTCACGCAAGAATGAATGCAAATGGCTTCACATAATGATTGTTCAACTGTAAGAACGACTCACAACTTTTGTTAATGACAAGTTGTGTTTACCAAGAACTTCGTCGTCAATACGCATGACAAATTAATGAGAAAAGGTCATGCAATATCTGATGTATATGTTCCTTTTTTTCTTAGAAATTTATCAGTTAGTTTTTCCTGTTCCATAAAGCAGTAAGTAATCTACAGCTTATTAATAGACATTTAACATTTTGCTATCAGTTTTCATACGTAGTTTTATTTCGAAATAACTCGTATCCAAGACACTTGAACATCAACCATAGCACTTGTATAGTGTGAATCTAATCTCCCAAAGAATAAAAGAGACTATGAAGTAGAGAGATATTACGACAGATAGTACGTTAAGTAGCTGGAAAATGCATTCCATTCATGATGTCATATTTAGTACTTTACCCCTCTACAGAGGATGTCTTTGCATAAATGGATATATAGTTCCTAAGTCACGTACTTAATTATTTATACCTAATGAATTTATGAGAACAACAGTTCTGGAAGTTCTCTTCAGAAAATCCCTCAATAGATCTTTGGACAGTTTTTATACCCACGAATGAAAATATGTTTCTGTCTTAAGTCTCTAAGCATAGAATCAGTTATACTCAACTAGACAAAAACAGAAATGTGGCTATTAAATTTATAATTTAATTTTCTGTTGGGGATGAAGAGCTAAGAGAGATGGTTCCCTTTGTGACTTGCTAAAAAATGTCCACAAGCCTCATCATTCTTTCAATGTAGATATTCTTTCAATGCCTCGCACTCATTTCTTAGCTTCATTCCTGTCTAGAATCGTATTTTTCAAAGAGCACCACACTGAGGTTATATCCTCGTGACTGTAAAATTTAACACAATACTGCTTGAAATGAAATCCCTCGAGGATAGTTAATGAGATTCTATAGTCGACGCAACCGATCGGATAAATAAGATACGAATCAGATCATACAGACTGATATTGCGTGAAATGCTGGATTCACAACGATTTCTGAGGGAAAATGCAATCAGAACATGTACGTTTAAAATACGCTATCTGCTTTGGATCACTTTGCGAGTAGACCGAGAAATTTCAGCACGCAAACATTTCTACATCACGAGTCACATCAGATTTCGAAATTGTTCCAAACTAATTTTTTTAAACTTATAAGAGCGGGGAATATCATACAAGGTGATACTATAATTCAAAATGATAAATTTCGGGAATTTCTATCATTTGGATTTTTATCCTCTTAGGCTGGATATGTAGGGAAAACCTACTATTCTTGTTTTTGGATACTTGCTTTGGGTAAATTAAGATATCGATAAAAATTTTAATGAATAATTAATAATGCAAATGAAGGAAGCTTTATAGAGACTATTTAAAGTGACATATTGATTTCAAATGCAACAAATTGGCAAAGAATATCAACCACAATATTGTATGCAATTTAACAAAATTAGAACAATAGTACATCTACAAAAATGAACAGATCAAAGAAAAAATAGTAAATAAAACCGTTAAAATCTGTTGTTAAAAAGTAGAGTTCCATATCAAGTTTGTGAGTTATAACTACTTGGTCATATAACGGCCGCTGTGTGTTTTTTACATTCGGTTAACTGTACGGGGATCACTAAAGGACAACATGAACACACAAAACATGCCCGGGGCAGGATTCGAATCGGCGCACCTTCGAGGCGGGGTAGTCCCTTAGCGACCTCGGTTATTCAGGCCGGCGGTGCTTAGCATGTGTACGTCATTTCAGAGTTAAATGCGCTTGCTTGGCCATCGATCCGTCGGACTCCGAACATTCGCCGGGTGATCTGGGCAAACCACGCGTCCGGGGGGTGGGGGGACTTCCCGAGCAGACCTCTTCCGGTGCCGGTCCATCCCATTCTTAGGCGCTGCCCCGGCCGGAAGCGCAGAGTTGACGCGCGCAGCCGCAACGAGTCTAGAACAGTATACGTCTGCGGTCGCGCTCTGCGCATGCGCAGCTCGTCACTCCCAGAGAGGCACGCGGGGGAGGAGGTGATCTGAGCTGTCGAACAGTGGAATTTGCTTACGCGATGACATGAGTTGAAGCTTGTCACAGACGCGGCGTTTGAATGAAGTTACGTATTTTCTTTTCCCATCCACTTCGTAGTTACCTCGTAGTTAGTCCCATTTTTTCATATGGTTATCGTCAAATTTGAGTAAAATATCACAAGATGTTCCCTTGTGAAGATTTCTTGCTATAAAAAACCTAGGAAATTTAATAGTTATTTATGCACCGCGGCCTTGATAACGATTCTAATGCTCGAACGGCTGCAAAAAGCCCGAGGACTTTTGGCCCAAAGGGTTTTTTTCGCCCGAGATCATTAGAACCAGTTAGCGTCCGTAGTATGTACAAGATTTTATTTTTACCTAATTTTAATGACTTTGATTTACCGATTTACTAATTAACTTGATGTTAATTTACCTCGCTTTGTCTTTTCGTATTTCTCCCCCATAATTCACTTTCATAACTCCCTCCACAAGAGACCATACAGCATCATTCGACTGTTTTCGTGTTTCCATATCTTG